>JAVYIG010002205.1:0-263989 GCA_035222895.1 Strongylocentrotus droebachiensis
TGAAAGATTATAAAGAGGGAGGTCTATGACTTTTATGAAATCAATTCTGCAAGCTTAAATGGATAACAAGGTTATGTACATTTAAAGGCTTTGTTTAACAATACAAATGTGAGATGCATGGCCCTACAGTGTTATCAGTGTCTGTGATATGTTGTAATATTGAAGCCCAAACAAAAATTGCGCTTCAAAATGGTCATGAAAGTAAAAATCTTTGAGTGACCGGTTTTTACCATACTCATTTTTCCCAATAGACTGTAGTTTTATAAGGACTGTTAGGAAAACGTTTTTTGAAATTTTGAATTCCAATCATAAATATCTTGACAATCAGACAGGCGATCAGCTTGTAAAAGTCATGTGATTCCTGACTGACCTAAAGGTTTATAGTCACGCTTGAAGAATTCTGAAGAACGAAGAGTAAGGAGGCCTTGATTGGTTTCGTTTCCATACTTTATGTCACGTATCATTCTGGATGCCACTATAGAACGGAACAAAAGGAAAACTTGAATTTAGGATCACACCCTTACCACTTTTAGTATGAATAATTCTATGAACTACAGTATCAGTCAAAACATTAAATCAAAAGTGTCTACATGTAGAACATAGATTCCAGAAGAACAGATGTAGGAGGTTATAGTCCGACATATTTATCAAGACTATTCTAGAATTTAAAAATTCAAATTGCTTCATGGATTCGGCTTCATATGTGGAACATGCATTTTCAATCAAATTCAATGTACTAAAGAAAAGGTTGTACTTACTCTTCTTGCTTTTGCCATGCACTTTGACAATGTGCCGGTGGAGGTTAACAACCTTTGCACGGCAGTGGGGAAAAAAACACATGGCCTTCTTTCCATCATCACCATCGTGAAGGCCTCTGCCCTGACCGTCCTGATGGGATGAAGCAGTTGAAAGGGCTTTCGCTCTTTCCTGCTCCATGTGATGAATATTCATGAGATGCCTAGGCAATTGCTGGGTCCTTATCCCACAACCTTCTTGGGGACACACCCTTGTCCGTCTTGGGCCTCTGACTGTCCTTGGTGGTGCCATCGGCTTGACTCGATCAGCTTCATGAATGAAAGAGACAGTTTAAACTTTGAAAAGCAGTGGAATTAAAGATCGGGTACAATAAAAATATTTAATGAATGCATGTTTCTGATAATAAATCTCAACTAAACTTGACTACAGAACTCAGTAGCCAAAACTTTGCCATGTTTTCACTATCGAGTCCAGACTCTGCAAAGTTGTTACGTATTCATGGACAACTCGGATCGCGCGCGCGCTGCCCCGTACATGCACTCTCCATACAAGATGGGGTTGTGTCAAGCGTTTGGGTGCTCAAATCGCTCCGGGAAATGTCCGGTAAGAGCTTCCATCCCATCCCAGACCCGGAGAAGGAGCCTGAATTGTGCAGGAAATGGCTAGCTCCAATTCGAGTGAAAAAATTTCATCCAAATTTGTACAAATTATAGAAATACGATAGAAACAACGTGATTTGCAGTGACCACTTTATGGAAAGCGATTTCATGGAAGACATGCGTGCTCGGCTAATGAACACAAAACCGAGGAAAATGTTGAAGAAAGGTGCTTTTCCGACTGCATTTTCTCATCGAGCCCCTCCTAAAGTCAGATCATCAATGGAGAAAATGCTGTCTCAAAGATCTGCTTCACAGGTTAGTAAATTGATGGGATATTTATTTTTTATCAGCCATTGTTTTCATCAGTATTTCGGCAGAATTGTGTTTGTTGATATTGGGGGTACACGTGCGCGCTCGAGCACGTACGGACCATATAAGGAGTTATCCACAGATATGTCATCGTCTGGCGGGAGGTTCAAAATCATGGCTCGGCACAGTGCACTCGAGAAAGGCTGTAAAGTCCGGTGTAATTTCTGTTTTCTTTCTTTTATAAACTTTTTCTTTAGGACAACTCTGGGACCATTGTGGAGGACAAAAGTTCTTCTTTTTGTACAAATGCATTTGTGTCATGAGTTTCAGTTTCCTTTAATAATTTGAGAAATATCTGCACATTACTAGCTTCTGTTCATTCCCAAAATATGTTTTAACTTTTAAGCTCTCTTCTGTTAGGTATGAAAGTTGTCAGTTTCTCTTTTAGAAACCATTTCTTATTACAATGAATAAAAAAAAACAATTATTATACATACCCTCTTTCTTCTATGTAGTAGGGTAGCAACAAACTTATCTATCTCTGCATCAAATTCGTTATCTCCCTCAGGTTTCACTTCATGGATCTCTTGCTTCTCTCTTCTCAGTGATTTTAGTTTAACTTTTAAGAAATGTTTCTCTGCATCCTCGTCATTCTCAAATTCTTGCTCCTGTAACAAAGAGTATGGCAAGCTGTCATTCAATTTTTAATTATGCACCATTTAATACAGACAAATATTTTGATCAAAATTTGAAGAGTCCTGGAGGGAAAAATACTATCATTTTGAGGATTGTGTTAATCTTCATGTATTATCACCCTCGTCTTTTGTGTACATCATGCTGATACATCTGCTCTGAAAAGATCAGCCCAACAAATCATTTTAGTGTCACATTTATCATAACACAGAGCATGAATAGAATGGCAAGAAATTGCACCGTAACAACCCCCCCCCCCCCCCCCCAAAAAAAAAAAAAGAGGAAAGAAACTTACCACATTGCTTTCAATCAATACACTATCATCTGATTCAAACGCACTGCTGTAGAGTGAAGAGCTATCTCTTTTGTATCTGGAATCTGTGTGAAAAACAACAGTGCTTTCCAAATTACAATTACTGGTACCAATACATATTCAGTGGAATAACTTACAAGGAATTATACATAATGGTTTTCACCTAATATATTCATTTTGAAAGATACATAATAAATTGGAAGTAATTAAAAATACAGACAGAAAAATAATGAATATTATTAGTGTATGTAAAGTTTTATCTTATAGGCTAATGAAAAATGTCTACATTTACAATTTTACATAGAAGACAATTATGTATATTACAGTAAGATTTTTTTTTAAAACAGCAATGAAAAGTATCATAGGGGTTATGTGTCTGGACGCTTAATAAAAATAAAGCCGTCACTTTTGCTTTGGATCAAACAAATAATATGCATCACATATAGCACCAATCATAATATTGCATGTAAACGTCTATATTAATTCAAATGTCTGGATAACCAACTTGTCATAATAAGACATGTGAGCAGACTTTACTTTCACTTCAAATTTGTTTTTACAACCAATCTCAAAGAGAAATACAATGTCGGGTTCTACTACAGACGTTAATGTTCTGTACTAATTCATTACCAAATGAAGACTTTGCTGTTGAATAGTGACTTTCATAATCTTCTTCAACTGTGCCTGATGTTACCCTTCCAGAAGAGTATGACCTTTGACCCAGTACAAGAGATGGTATCTCAGATGCTTCTGATGAAGATGATGCTATGATGGTTTTGATCTCATCTTCAGATTCCAAGCTATTATTAGCAGTATGGAAGGAGCTTCTTGTACTGCTGCTACTACTGCTATCTCTACCCCTGCTGCTGCTGCTGCAACTGCTATCTCTACCTCTCCCTGCTCTAGAATGAAACATGGTCTGTAAAACAGAAAGTAAAATGAAATGTTGTTACAAAGAAAGCAAATCCCACCAGTGCTTTCTTACAGCATAACATACGGTCTTGCCCACAAAATACAAAGGAGCTGTGCTATAGTATAACTATATTAGACACCAGTTTAAATGTTTTATTACACGGGTTCAAACTTTGTATAGTAATGCAAAGGGAAAGGTAATGAATTACGGATGGATGTCAAAGTATTTCTCTATTGAGCAAGGGGTGAGACAGGGATGCCCATTGTCTTATTTACTTTTCGTTATTGTAGCTGGATTTCTAGCCTGTAAGATCCGACAAATCAAAGATATAAAAGGAATTGATATATTAGGTTCTGCATTGTCCGAATTGAAAGTGTCTCAATTTGCAGATGACACAATCATTTTTGTAAATAGTTCAGAATCATTGATCAATGTCGTGGAAGAGGTCAGAAATTTTGGAGCAGTGGTAGGTCCTCAAGTAAATTGGGATAAGACCAAAGTAATGATGATGAATACAGATTATGCACAAATAAATATGTAGAGAGTACTGAACAACCAATAAATATTTGGGGAAAAAAAACGGAAAACGGGATGGAAAAAAAAAAGAGGAAAATTTCAAAATATATTGAAAAACTGGAAACAGAGAATATTAAAGGTAATACAAAGTTTTGGTATGGGGTCATGAATTTGGTTCAAATGAACATATTGGAAGCATATGCCATCTTACAATATTCAGTGATCGCTGTCGCGGTTGAAATCGAGTCTAAAGTTATGAAATTGTAAACAATAAACTCTTTATGTTGTATAGCTCCTTCTCAAGGTCAATATATCAATAAGCTATAAAACAATGCTTATTGACTAAAATCGGCCTATCAGCTATTCCCGTTTGGGAATTATATATCACAACTACATATTTTGAGATTTTCATGGTCGCAGCTACCATTGTACGGCCGTAAGTGCTATTAGAAATTAATCAAAATTTACCGGGAGCACCAGTAAATTTTTATATTCCATTTTCTAGTGCTTATAATACATCCACAGGGGCATCCAAATATATCAAAATTGTAAAGAATCACTATCCACCAAATTTTCAGAATTTCCAAAACTTTGTATTACCAGTACCTTTAACGTTTTATGGCAAAGTTGTTTCACAAATTGTTTATAGGGCAACTGTATACAAATGATGCACAGGTTTGAGTGCGTCGGTAGGGATTGTGTGCACAAGGTCCCTTTGAATGGTTTTAGACCAAATTTAAAGGTACCGCATGCACACAATTCCACCGACCCACGAATTAAACCTGTGCATCATCTGTTTTATAAGATAGGGCCCCAAAAATTGTCAAAAATACAAAATTTTGTTATTTTACAGATTTACCGGATGCATGGCAAAATCATGCGTCCGGTCATTTTTTTTACCGGACGCATGATTTTTTTTACTGGGCGCATGATTATTTTACCGGATGCATGATTTTTAACTCATCATGAAATTTAAAAAAAAAAATTATCAAAAAAATCATTAAAAAAAAAAATTTTTATTAAAAAAAAGAGAATTATCTTTTGAAAAAAGGATATCGGTGGTATCGATCGCCGATATCGCGTGCATCCAGTAAAAATAATTACATGGTAACTGACCAATCAGATTGCAGGGATTTTTCTACCCATCTTATAATAGTACCTGCTCCTAAATTTGTTAATAATCATTGAATAAAAGTATGTATACTTTTCTTTGGAGTTCAAAAAGAGAAAGGGTGAAAAAGAAAAAGACTGTATAAATAAAAAGTAAGATGGTGGTCTTGATATGGTAGACATGGAAATGATGGAATCAAAAATAAATTCTTTGTATCAAATTATCTTGGATAAGCAAATTATTGGTTGAACAAACTTGTAAATGGAAATCATTATTCAGATAATTGGATTGAAATGATTGGAATTTGTTCAGATATCTTACAATATAATTTGAATAAGAAAGATATGAAAAGGCTGTTTAAACAAAATAAACTGAAAGTTTTATCAAAATCTTCTTGTTGCATGGTCAGAATTTAATTATTGAGGTAAAGTTAAGGTGACAGAAATAGAGGAGGAGATATTATGAAAAAACAGTTTAAAAAAAATTCTACATTATTGTTTTCAAAGTGGTACGTACATGTACATGTACATGTAGCTGGCATTTGTAAAGTAAAGCACGTGATTACAAATTGTAGTTGGAAAGATTTGATTCTGTTAAATAGTAAAGTTGGTATTGATCAATTATTCTTTGAGTACAAATACGCAAAATTGAAGAAATGTTTTCCATGCAATTGGTTAAAAAAATTATGCATTTGAAAGAATGTTCAATTAATTAGTAATTACAAAACAATTCAAATTTGATAGAAGCAGCTACAGGAGATTTTGTTGATATATCTAGTTTCAAGACAAATCATTATTATGTATCCCTCCTGAAACAAAAACTTCAGAAACCGATTGTTGCACGTTACTGGGAAAATTACTTGAATTTACCTTTTTCTTTTAATTGGCAGAAAGTATTCAATTTCAAATTTCAACAAAAAGGAAATAAAATAGGAATTAAAGGTAAAGACCAGTTTTGGAAACACCCCCCTCTCAAAAAATGAAATGGAAGCCAATATTACCAATCATGTGAAAGAATATGTTTTGACTAATAATGTGATGATACAAATTTTGCCGAGAAACCGCCTACTAATTGATATATTTGGTAAATTATTATATCTATTTGGACCTGATAGATATCGCGCGGATGTCACGTAGAACATATACATCTTTCTGTGTAAAGTGCTTGTAACTTTGACATGACTGGGCCAAATTTCCTATCATTTTGAAGATTCCAGAACCTTGCAGTACACACCAATACTTATATATCCTAGATGATCAATCTTTTCTGATCGATTCCACGTTTCTTTCACAATGTAATCGCATGACCATAACTGGTCTTTATCTTTAAAGCAAGTAAATTTTAAACTATTGCATTATAGTCTACTCTATAGACCCTAGACTATATTAAAACGACTCAATGAAACGACCAGAATTTTCAACAGGATCACCTCACACTTCCGTATACTGATGCTGAAAACAAAATGATGCAGATGGCGTATATTGTAAAATGGACCATGACCAGTGTGATATGTAAAGAAACAGAAAATACTTTTCATGTCTTGTTAAAATGTAGACCGAATTTTCTGTCTCTTTCGTTCGTTAGCCTCTTATTGGGGTAGGGTCGGGGTAGGCTCTACCCCAATAAGAGGCTAACGAACGAAAGAGACGGAAAATCCGACCCTACCCCAATAAAAGGCTAACGAACGAAAGAGACGGAAAATTCGGTCTAGTTAAAATGTACTAACATTAAGCAGCTACTGTCATAGACCGAAAGCTTCAGTCTCTCTAATTGTCGGTTGTTCCACTGAGACTACGTCTGGCTCCACTGGGGAATGACAACAAATGTCAGTTTTATTAAAGAAATGACCCAAATCAGATGGTTATTTCTGTCTACTAGTTACTAGGTCTAGTGTCACTGAGCTGAGCTTTTGAAAATCTTTTTCAACATGGATTTCGATTTTGACCCATAAATTCCTAAAAAGGGACTATTAAACTGATTATTTCAGTCAAGTTGGTAAGTGGAACTGAATTATTATAGCCTAGGCCTAATTTACAATATAACATGCACGAGGTAAAATGACATTTTGGGGGATTTTGGGGGCAAAACGCTACGACCTGAAATGGCCGTGGCGTTATCATGGGAATGTGTATAGACGGTTTCCGTCTCTAAAGAGAGAGCCGGCCGACCCTACCCCAATAAGAGGCTAACGAACGAAAGAGACGGAAAATTCGGTCTAAGCTAGGCCTAGCCCTAGGCCTCTCGCCAAGAAATTTTGTAGAGGCTTCTGAACTAGCGCCGCAAAGGGCAATAGGTCTAGTAGACCTACAGTACAACATCTTTTTTTAAGGCCTAATATGCAGGAACTGGAGCAGACAAGACAAGACAAGTCAATGCAATGCAAAGTCAATAACAATTAATGGCCAATGCAATGCAGACCTAGGGCAGGGGCGGAGTGAAGCCTCTGCTCGCCGCGGCCGCCCAGAGTTGTCCGATGGATGACGATGTAGGTACCGTTGATGTTGTCGTCCGTCCCGAGCCAGGCCACGACTGTGTTGTTAAATGGCATGGCAAATGCTCTAGATCTAGTCAGATTGAAATCAATATTCAATAGTAAGCTAATGCACTTGATGAATTTACCAATGCTTTTCAAATCTTTCAGCCAGCGGCTTCAAATCGAGGAGCAAATTATCATTTCAATATTCCCGCCACAGAAAAGAGGATAGTTGTACTCACTCCAGGGGGGTGTTTCATAAAGCTGTTCGTAAGTTACGCACGACTTTACGCACGACTGGTGATATGTTCTTGTGCTACATGTAAATGATTGAGAATCTGATTAGCACCCAAGAACATGTTCCAGTCGTGCGTAAAGTCGTGCGTAACTTACGAACAGCTTTATGAAACACCCCCCTGATCGCGATCCAGCGCAAAGCATGATCCATGGAGAGTCAATGCTAATATGCGTATTGACCTTTAGCGCATCACTACGTGCTAATAGGCAGCAATTGTAATCATGAATAGTCAATACATACAGTACACACAAATGCACACAATAAATACGATGTGGTTGATCGGCAAGTTTGACAGTAGACTCACAAATTTAACTTTCAAATTATTCTTTTAAACATCAGTAAGTTAAACAAATTGTAGTTTACAGCGATTTATATGTCATCAATTTTCACTAAAGTACCGATTTTTAGTGAAATTAGTTGAGTTTTGTACATTGGTGTTTTAAATGTTGAGAATCAATAGAACAGATTTTAATACACAGCCAGGATAGCTCTATTTGTTGTAGAACCTACTGTACTTGTGTGAATGCGTATGTACGTACGCGCGCGCGCGCTCAAATATCACCTCCGTACGTACATGTTCATTGAAGAATGGCGGCTGCTTGACTACTTCATGACTTGGAGCTCGGAGGCAATCCAATTGTTCCATACTTTTAATAGCGAGCTGAGCTGGGTTAATGTGTTAGTTTGCAAAATTGCTGTAACTTGTAAGTTAAAGCTCTGATAAATAATGTCGATCTAGAGATATCATACTAGTTATTAGGCTAGTTTATTTTATAACTTCTTTCAGAATGTGTAATTGTTCAGCACGTACAGTCCAGTAGACTCTAACTGTGTAGACCAGGCCTTCTCAACTAACTTGTTACTAGTTTATTAGAAGTGCCAATTTTTTTTTAATTGAAGTTGAAGTGCCAACCCGTATGTGCCAAAGCCTGGCAGAGCATTTGATGACACAAAAGAAGAATACAAAGTGTAGGGTCTAGATATATATCCTTTTCTTGAACATGATTTTTTTTTTCCCTTTTTTTTTTTCATTTTTTATTTTTGTTATCTAGACTCTAGACTAGACTCTAGACTATTTTTAATGCAGTTATGCGTTCTGAGTTTTTGATCGATCGGGTGGGTGGTACATGCACAACATTACTTATTATAGGCTCTGTATAAGCTTGGCTTGTTAGAACTCTTGTGAGTAATGTGCAGCGGGATTCCATATCCTTAAACTGCTGGCGAACAGAGCAACAAGACCAAGCTCTGTAATTATTAGGATCTCTGTCTGTAGTGCCGTGTTTGTGCCATCTAACGTGGATCAACCAAATCAATTGATTCATAATATATATATATAGTCTATATATATATAATATTTTTTTCCCATAACATGAGAGTAATTTTAATAGTATCATACTATTAATTAAATATCATGTTAACTGTTATTGTATAATTGTTTTAAATGGGGGCACGCTACAAGAGTCCTATCTCGCACCCCGGGGCAACGTGTCTGACACGGCCGGTTGTAGCAACTACTCCGAAGATCAAGATACATTAATCTTGATCTAAGGAGACACAAACGAACGGTGACTGTGTTGCGAGGGAGCGTAGCGACCGAGCCGCCGCTGAGCCGATACCGGGTGGGGTCCAGGGGGCGAAGCCCCCGGAAGCTAGTCGATTTTAGGGCTTTTTAGGGCTCATAATTATGTGGCATTTTTAACACCTTTTTATTCCATAAAACATCAATCATAATTTCATATTGATGTGAAAAATTTAGTACAATTCTTTTGTAAAATCTACACTGGAAGTAAATTTATATGTAGTTATTTTGGTGCAATAAACACGGAAAATGTCAAAATCCAGTGAAAATCAAACAACCAAAATGGCTTGCTTACGTTTTGGGCTCAACTTCAACTGCAAATTTGTGATATTGCTGAGTTTTTTAATTTTTTCTTTATTTGATTTTTAATTTTTAATTTATTTTATAGAATCTATTAATTTTTTGGAACAGCCGCGCGCCACTCCGACTGACCGCAAGCGCCACAAGTGGTGCCCGCGCTGCCAGTTGAGAAGGCCTGCTCTAGACCATGAAACCATGAAATAGAGATAGGTAGACAGGTACAGGGGCACCGATTTTTTTTTCATGACCAGGGGGGGGTGGGGGGGGGGGGGGGGGACGAAATGCGAAGGGACAAGGGAGCATAGCTAGTAAACAAGAGGGGCGAAGGTGACGGAAGTATACCTCCTCACCGGGGGGTTTTCAGATTTGGGTTGGATGGGGGTGTGCCGCCCAAGCATCGAAACCCGGGCCCTACCCATTTTTCACAATTTTTGAAAAAAAGGACCCATGTTTATGAATATCTTGTTAAAAATGGGACCTATGTTTAGGGATTTTTTGTGAAAATAGCTACAATTGACTCATTAGAGCGGCACATTCACCCCCGTAGACCTACTATGTCTTAATAATAGTACCCCCCCCCCCCCCGGCCCCCTCACATGTTTTTGAAGTTTTGTCCCTAGCAAAACTATAGTAGAGTCTATTAAAAAAAGCAAACTTTTTTCACACTTCACTTTTATTTTCGGCCTTCGATTTGCTCGCCGCGTCGCCTCGATTCACGATATGCTGGAGTCGTTACCTTTGTGTACTGTAGGTGTGGGTGTGTGTATGCGTGTTAAACGGGGGCGTGGGTTACCATTGAAAACCACCCACTTATTATACATGTATATTCTTCTGCAATTATGAAATTGGACTGCTAAAAGTAAAATAAAATTTGAATTACCCAAATAGTAAAATCCTTAGTCCACCTGTTCCACGGCCACCATTTTATAGGTTAGTAGACATGTATGGAAGTGGATTCTAATTTTAACGAAGGTTCCATTCAAGTAATTATGATGGGGTGATCAAAGTTTGCTGAGATTTATAAAAATATTTGGAATGTGTTATTCGATCCTTGATTTCTAATAATTCTACCCGGTACACAAATATATTTAGTTTAAATAAAAGCAAATGGACGGCAACATTTTAGACTACAAGTTAGTGCAACAAGAAAATTTATCAATAGAAATCTGGAAATATCGTGATTGATCTCTAGACAGATTCGATGTTGGATCAGAATGCGCTGCAACTGAAGAAAATGTCTTTAAAAAAACAATGAGACCTTAATTTGTGCATGGAAGTTTGCAGCTGATTTAACAAACAAAATTGATCAATCAAATATAAGATAATTGCATAATTTGGAAGTGGAAATATTAACCAATCAGTTGGTATCACTTTTTTACTTACAATTTTGATGACATCTTCTGTAGTTCTGTTGATTCCTAGACGCTTGTCGGTGGTATCAGATTAGTTTTAGATAGCGAACTAAGGTCTCACATGAACTACATGTATATGGTAGCACCACCATACAATACAAATGCATCTGGTACTGGTAGTCAGATTGGAACATGTAGACTAATTGATATAGATGGCGGACCAAAATTGGATTCATATTTAATGACTAGACTAGAGATATTAGTTCATGGAATGTGCGTATTGCAGGAAAAAGATTTCTTTAAGAACACCAATTTGGTTGGAAAAAGCAAATGTATATAACAGAAGAGGAGAAGGGGGAAGTATTGTCTTGAGAAGATAATATAGACTACAACTATTCTCAACAGTAGTTACTATTATTCTTTAATTTTTATTTTGTTACCTCTCAGATTCAGAAGAGTCCTAAGCCAATGCATCAACAATGGCAGAGAAATTCACCATTGAAGCTGTCAACCAGCAAGAATACGAGGAATTCATTGAGAATTTCAAGAACATTGTTGAGCATGGTATATTAATAGCTGGAGCAGTCTGGTCTCATCAACCTTTCCAGAGCTTTGATCATTTACATCGTTGCTTCTGTGACTTTATGGATTCATTGCCTGAGTCTGGTGAGTATCTTTAGTTTGTCTGCCTGTCAAAATCTGTACCGAAATGTGTAAATTAATCTGGACGTCATCAGTGTGTATATGTTCATCTGTTGGATATTGATACAATAATCCACTATCATGCTTATTGTACCAATAGTGTAAAGTAAACCATTGAATATGGTCCGAGTATTGTAAGGCCAAATATAAAAAATAATGTGTTTCTCGTCCAGACTTTCACAAAAAGGAGGAGGCAAGGCATTACTATTTAATATTTTTTTGCAATTTTTAGCTATTTTTTTCCAAGATGGCTGCCATGCTAATTATAGCTGGCCAAGCCTATTTATTCACAGATATTGTGCTATGTGAGTATAATGATGCAATGTTTGACCAAAAAAAAATGATTTGTATCACTTTAGAAGCTATTTAAACAAAAATGTATGGTATTATCATAGGCTTAAAAAAAAAAAGAGGAGGCGGCGGCCAAAAAGGGCGCGGGTTGGGATGAGAAACACTTAATTTTTTGTAATTTGGCCTGATTGAAAATAAATATTTTCTGATGATTTTTTATTGGGTACAGTACTCACAAAATGTATTTATGTGCAAAGTACAATTTTATGAACTAATTGGCATATACATGTATGCGAACTTTCAAAAATGCTGCCATGTTTTGTGATGATAGTTGGTAGCAGTAGAAATAATCTTGTTTTACAGTGTCTTATAATAAATACATCTATACATTCTTTTGACATCAGAAACATGCATGCACACACTCCGTGCATCATCTCCACTCCCAATAAGGAGCATTCCTAAATTTCAATGTAGTCCGACATTGCGAGGGCATGTTGCAAATTTCAATACAATGGCTTTATACATCCTCCCTGGGGCCCCCATTTCTTAAAAGTTTATGAGCAATAACGAGATACAATAATTGTATTAAAAAACTGAAATCCTTGCATTTGATTGGTTATGAGCAAATTTTATCATAGTTGTATGGCATCTGTCATTGACAGCAATCTTTATGAAACAGGGCCCAGGTGCGAATTCCTCTCCTGGATATTGAATGGCAAATGACATCATTTGAATTTTCTGTCAAGTATTCAAGCAACTACCGGTAATATCAAAGTCAGCCTGATCCCCGGCCCCCCCACTCAGAGGTCGGAATGACCGCATGCGTGTTGCCAAAATGTCCGGTAAAGGGGTACTTTTCGTGCAACAAAGTCCGGCCCGAGAATTGTAAAAAAAGGGCTGTATTTGACTTTTCACCCAGAGATTTCTTTAAAAAGGGGGTGTTTTTCTTTTTTTCTCTCATCTCTTTGGACTCCTGAGAAATTATTCCGAATTTAGGGGGGGTACATTGAGCATTTTTCCTGATTTAGGGGGGTCTCCAAGGCAGGAAAAGCCCGCGAAAAGCCCGCGAAAGGGGGTTCGGAAATGTTGGCACTTGGCAGTCCTCAGATAGGGGGTGCTTTCAAAAAGAGGGTACGAGCATATGCGTACCCTATAACAAACACTGAGTGGGGGGGCCGGGGCCTGATCAAAGTAATTGAAAGATGAAACATGTATCGAAACTATAATATCAGATGTCTTTCCATATTATCCTGTCCTTATAGAAAAGTAATGAAACCAAATTGAGATCAACTTTTTTCTATTTCATAATAGGTAAGCAGTCCATCTTGCGATGTCATCCTAATCTTGCTGGTAAGCTTGCACGTCAAGGCAAACTAACATCGGAATCAGAGCAAGAGCAAGCAAGTGCCGGTCTGTCTTCTTTAACTGATGAACAGTACAATGAGATCCATAAGAACAATGACATATACCGCAAGAAGTTCTCTTTCCCGTTCGTGATCTGTGCCAGAGAGAATAAGATTGCTGCTATTCTTCAAGGACTACAAACTCGTATACAGAATTCAAGGGAACTAGAGCTTCAGAAAGGAGTGGAGGAAGTGAAAAAGATTAGCTACTATAGACTCCTAGATATGATTCAGGAGAAGGGTTTGTCACCAAAACAACCTAAATTATGAGGTCCATAGAAACACCAGCATCATTGTCATTGAACAAGGAGTAGAGAAAGTTGATATGATAACCTCCTTTCATCTAGACCAGTTTCAGGAGAAGGCTTTGTCACCAAACATATTTTAATTACAAGGTAAAAAAAACATTACCATCAATCTAGCTCAAATAATGAAGGTCCAGAGAAAGCATCATCATCATCAGCAGCAGCATCGGCAGCATTATCATCATCAACACCAACATCATCATCATCATCATCAACACCAACATCATCATCATCATCAGCATCATCATCATCACCACCAACATCATTATCATCAATCATCATCATCATCATCATTATCATCATCAGCAGCATCAGCAGTATTATTATCATCATCATCACCATCAGCAGGATCAGCAGCATTAGCATCATCATCATCATCATCACCATCATCATCATCATCATCATCATCATCATCATCATCATCATCATCATCAACACCAACACCACATCATCATCATCATCATCATCATCATCAAATAAGGAGCAGACTGAGGAAATGCTAAAGATTGAATCGAAAGAACAGTGATGATGTATGTTTTTCTTGTTCTTATTCAGTCTCGTCATGCTTGAATTTGTGTAGATCTTTTGGTAATAAACTGTTGGATAATGGGATGAAACTTCTTCAGGTTCATTTCTAAAAGGTTTTGTATACCGGTAGTTAGTTTATCAGGAAAACTGAGAAGATCATTTTATATATCATACTTCTAGAACCAATCCTCTGGTCACCTGCTTATCACAACTTACATTAACTCTAGTTTATCTGTTGTTATTATTATTAATATCCCGCTTTACCGGATTGTTCAGCCCCCCCCCCCCCCCCAAAAAAAAAAAAAAAAAAAAATGCAACACCAGAGATCTGCAATTGCAGTTTAATCGGGTAGAAAATTAATTAAACCAAAATAAAACAATGATATTGTGTCAATGATGTCCTTGAAATTACAGAGACTCTTGTGTTGTGCTCCTTTTGGATCATCCTGTATAAAACCTCTCTTTTGTATCAAGGATGTACACTGATACCAAGATTTAAAGAAAGTAAAATTTGACAAATTTAGTTTCAATGGAACTGGTACTATTGAACTTTTCAAATTAATGTTGACAAAGTAGAAAGTGTATGGAAATGGAATAGAATATTATCTGGGCTCAGTGTTGTGACAATAGTATCAATTGCCTTGTAAAAAACTTATCTATTTTGAAGGTGAAATTCTATGGCTTTAGAGTTATGCATAGTTCCATATTGTGGTCAGTTTGGTGCGAGTTTAATTATTCTTGTACTTATTGAAAAATATGAATCTTTTCCTTACTCAAAATTAGTATTTTTCTCTTAAAATTCTCAGATTTTATTTGCAATTTTTTTCTTTTCTCGATCAATACAGTGTATACTTTTTAAGGGGTTGACGTTCATAAGGCTAACTGCCCTTTTTGTTAACCCAACATTCCCATTATATTGTGTGCATCCTTCTCTTTGTAGTTTTCTTGTAATCGATCTTTTATCTGTATACAAAATGTATCATGTTTGTATGTTTAATGTTTTTTATGGAGAATGAAATAAATGAAATGAAATAAATCTATGCTGTCTAATCTACATTGTGTTTGCAGAGTTTTCTAAATGTTTTCTTGACATAACATTGTACTGCTTACTTGAATAAGACTTCCCATTCAATGCATTAAGAGTAAAGAAAGATGATATATTTATTGCATGAAATATACACATAGATACACTTGCACATTACATGTATGTAAATATCTACTAGAATTCATTTTATACATATCATTATGCCAAATTATATATTAATGCATGTATTTACAGGTTTTTTTTCTTTACAAGCAGCAAAGATAGAGATATATATCTTATCCTTTTTGTCAGCAGATTGTTGGAAAGAGATAATACTTTTATATGCCAATTTTGGGGACATAAAGATAAAGTCTAAAGTTCGTGGAAGTATTGAATGTAATTTAAGTTCTTCTTATTAAAAGTTCTGGTCTTATATGAATAATGAACCTACAATTTAATACAAGAGTTGGCAAGTTCTGCTCACAATACCTTGTAGATATGCACTAAAAAGGACAATCCCAATAAAACAAACTTCACAGATTAATACAAATTGTTGAAATACTCCTTTTTCCAACTTTCTCCACACTTAAGTTTGACAAAAAGTAAACAGAAGGTTTGGTTTTGGTATGTCAGTTTGGACAATATTAAATAGAACAAAAAATGTCCACTTACATGAGTGCTCTTCAGATGTCCCTATATTTTATTTGAAATATGTTGACAAAAGCTCAGAAAGACTCGGAACAAATTTTATGCTATGTCTGTACGTAGTATTCAGCAAAATCTTTTCATTTCGATATACCAAAAATCTCACTGTATATATGGGGGGCACTGTTTCATGAATCAGTCCTGAGAACAAGTTCACTGAAATCCCATTGTGTAAATTTGATACACACGATTCAATGGGTTGCTGGTGAACTTGTACTAATAGGATGGTTTCGTGAAACGCTGCCTAATTCTTTTGTGTATTAAAACACATCAACCTTTCCCAATATCTTCTGGACAGTTTCTTTACAATGTAATCACACAATAAGTACTCAACTCTATGTTTAAAGAGGTTGAGTTCTGGGAGAGGTGAAAACTGATTTGTGAGCGTTATTGTTATTATGCAAATGTGGAAGAACATCAGAGAAAACATGTTTCCTGAAAAGCATGGCTCTTCAAATGCCTTCATATTCTAAATATGACAAGTAACTGCTTAAAATAAGGCCCGATTTTTATGTCACATGTTTGTGTAGTCCCATATACATCTTTCTGTGTACAGTGCTTGTTACGTTACCAAGACTAGGCCAAATTTTGTATTATTTTAATGAGTCCGGAACCTTGCAGTGCACGCCACTACTTATATATGCTATTGTCTACATGATCAATTTTTTCTGATCGATTCCACACCGTTTCGTTCACAATGCAATCACATGACCAGAACTCCACTTTATATTCAAGTGCACGTTCCATGGATCTAAATTAACACCAGTCTATGATAACAATTAGTTGGTGAAATAGTCAAATTTGACTGATTGCCATATAATGCTGAGTACAACAACAACAACAAACTTTCAGTTTGAGGACTCGTACTTGTCTGTAAAGGCTTTATACAAAAGAATATGAATTGCCATCCTACATCAATCTAACATAATCTGGGAAATTGCTGAGCACCAACATGCAGTTGCCTAATCACAGGTTTTGCTAAAACAGAAAATAGATCAGATCTATTTCATGATTCTTAAACATAAATATATCCATTAAATAAAGATAATGTACTACAGTCAAACCTGCTTAAATGACCTACTGTCTACAAAGACCACATAAAATAGTTTCTCATTCAAATGTGTACATGTACTAAAAGGAACCTGTCTACAAAGACCACTTTTTGTGTTTCCCTTGGGTGGTCGATATAGACGGGTTTGACTATATTAATAACATAAGATTGCATTTTCTTAAACACTTACTGGAAAAGTAAGCATCAAGATAAATTTCATTACATCAAAATGGATGGATATATTAAATGCTCCTAATTGCCTTCCTCATGCTGATTCCATAAGTGACATATTGTAGCTAGTTTTAGCTACCCCTCCACTAGATTTAAGTTCCATTCCCTCAAAGCTGGTTATTATAATGGATACATCAAGGCCAAAAACTTTTTTAATAAAGATTCCACAAGTGACATATTGTAGAGACTGCCACCAATTGCATTTATATGTCAGTATTAGGAATCTTCATCCAGATGGTACATGAATATTTTGTTTTGTAAAACTCTGCTTCCCTTCAAAATTCAACATGTTTTCCTGGAATATGAACACTAATAAGTCGGATATTATACTTGTGTAATGAATAAGTCCTTAATATAAAAGTGCTGAGAAATGTCATATACAAATACATTACATTATGTTTTCAACCAAGATTAAACTTGCCAAATATTCCAAATTTCGTGAAAAGTGAGGTTAAAAACTCAAGTAACAATAACACTCCACTAAAGGCTGGTTCAGATACGATGCAGTAAATCACCGCCCCCCAAAAAAACCCCAAGATGCGGTTTTTATACGTATAAAATGAATAGCAACTGCGCGCAACAAACATGATGTGTATTATAAGATTCAGAAATGTGAAGCGTACTAAACTTCACATCATCATAAAAAATACTTATATGCTAGATGATCAACCTTTTCTGATCGATTCCACAACGTTTCTTTCACAATGCAATCGCATGACCATAACTGGTCTTTATCTTTAAGTCCTTGACATGTAATGTGCATTGCCAATGGCTTCCACAGCTTAAGCCACAGTAATAACTTTCAAAGCAATTCGGGAATGCCTAGCTTATTTAATTGCTCTACATCCTTTACATGTAAATACAAAAGTGTCATGTTTTATATGATAATAAAAATTGCAAAACATCATGGAATGGTTTTTAATATCTTCCTTGACCTTCGATTAGCTGACTCAACTTCTCTTCCTTGACTTTTCTGATGTGAAGAAGCTGAAAAGAAGAAGGGGAAATATTATTGCACGATGTGAGGAATGAAGAGATAGGGCATGATTGTATACAACTTTATATCAGTGACAGGTTACATTAGCTGCATTCACACAGATCCATGGTATTTTCAAACTTGAAGTTAGCAAACCTCAAAGTAAAAAATAAAGATGCACTAACAACGACGAGGGTTCACATGGGACCTAATATAATTTACGACCCCTTGAAATTTGAAACACTGAGCCAAGTTTCGTAACCGCAAATGCATGCTCACTGTCCCTACAAGATTAATTCAAATTTTATAACCATGACCTTAAAGGGACTTTGTAACATTGTTTAGCAGTGAAAAAAATACACGGGGGCTCAGGGCGAAATAGCCCCCGAAATGCCCAAAAGAGCCCCCGAAAATCAGAAAAGAGCCCTCTTAAATTTGCATAGAGTTCAATGCAAAACAAATTTTAGAATGTTATTTTCATGCAGGCAAGGTTGAAAAGTAGCCCCCGAAAAATAAATATTAATTTTTTCCCTGTTGTTTAGATGAGAGATAGTGTGCCAAGGTAGTGACTTTAATGCTAGATGTACAATTAAAGATAATCCAAAAATTTGAGTGAAAACGGGCCATTATTCATGGTACAAATTGAGAAAAACTGATCTGATCGATTCCTTAATTCTCCCAACTATATTATTACAATTTAATTTTAGGTGAATGGAAATCGTCACAAAGCAATAAAATGGCTCTACATTCCATTCCAGACATTTAAGTGTTGACAGATTTTTTATAGCCTGTTTTATGTCTTTTTTTCATGGAAAAACGGTTAGGAAAATTCAAAAATGGTTGGGAGAATTTACTGTTAATCACTGTTAGAGGGTGTCATACATCGACTCCTTCAAAGAAAACCATAGATATCTTCGTGGTTTGAGAATTTTTTCAGGATTTTTTGCATGTCAGAGGGTTAGTACAGTAGAAGGAATACAGTAAGTAACATTTTATACCAAAATTAAGCAATTTTTTCATCAACCTTCAACAATGTTACCAAGTCACTTTAACTCCAAGTTAATAGCACGTTGTGTGAACCTCACTTAAAACCGTTACTGGCTACTGCAATGTCAAATCTAAATGTTGCCACAAGTTATTCATATCTGGTTTATGGAACAAGACCAAGCTTGTATGGTAGGTTACATAAATCAAACAAAAACACAAAACCTATATTAGAATCGTGATATCAATCAATGGTATCTCTGAATATTGCATAATTAATAGAGTGGTGAAGTGTGACGTCATCAAAAATTTATTTTTAGAATTTCTCAGTTTTATTTTCATTTTCTGAAAGAGCATCAAAAATAATGTCCCATAGGAACTCAGTGTTATTTTGCTCTGGTTCATAACATTATGAACCAGAGCAAAATAACACTGAGCCTATAGGAAATCTGTTTATTCAGATGGTCATATCACAGCCAATACTTAACATATTCATTTGGCTTTCAACATTTTTTTGATGCTCTTTCGGAATATGAAAACAAAAATTGAGAAATTCTCAAAATAGATTTTTATGATGTCACAGATTCGGTACTCTATACCAATTTTTTTTAAAGTAGATGATTAAATATCTCTCGAAAATGAGACGTACAATCTCTGGCGAACTAAAAGTTGCTGTTGCATTTGGCATATTACATCTTGATGTAAGTGATGAAATACATTAACGGGAAATTGTAAACATATTACAAAACATTGTTCTTGTGGCAAAACCCTGTTATCAATTGATGACACAAGTCATCAATCTTATAATTTAAAGAAAAATCTGGCTTCCTCAAGACTGATTGGAAGAATCATGTACGAGTCTTAAAGCCCCACTGTACTACATGTAGCTACTTGCTCCCTCTATATAGAAAACCATACATGGTCGGTGACCATTGGTCCCCCATGATCCTCTTTTTCTTATGTTAATTGAGAGCTGAGTTGATGAGATAGCCACCTGTCAGTGATCTCCCTGGGTGGTCTAACCCCTCCTGGCCAAACTAGTACAGACGGCCTTTAAAAGTTAACAAAGAAAAAGCCTTGTACTTACTTTTCTTTGTTCACTAAACAGCTTCAAGAATTCATCAAGAGTGACCTTATCTTGTAAGAACCTCTCAGCGAGGTCATCCGATTGGTGCTCGGCATCCGCTGCTGATACTCTCATATTATCCATCAGGTGAGAAAGAGAGCATTGCTGAAAAATAGCAGGTAAAGGGCAAAAGATCACCACCTAGGTCATATAGAATATTGCTAAAAAATGACAAATTAAAAAGTTAACAGTCTAAGGTCATCTGATTGATGATACTCTTATGTTATCTTACACAAAAGTAAGAGAACAATGGAAGTCAACGTGTTTAAAGGTCAAAGGTTAATTCAAATGCACTCGGCATCAGCTGCTAACAATCAATCATGTATGATCCACCAGAAAAAAACAGTTTCTCAGTTTAAAATTTAGAGATCCAGATTCTACTCACGTTTGTATAATATTATACTTAGACAAATGTGTAAGACCAAAGTTGGTTGTGAATTCATAAGGAAATGTATTTGTACAGCTGCACACATACCAGTACTCTGTAAGACAAAGATCTCCCTACATGACACGATTTGGTATAAAATCACTACAGTATTCTTACCTCATTTAAGCTCTGTTGCTGGAGACATTTCATGTCAAAGTTGTTTTTAAGATCATTCCTAAATTTGACAGTTTCTTCTACCTCTCTCCTGAGTCTTTCTATCTCTGGTTGGTAGCTCAGGTTTAATTCTAAACAGAGAGAGAAAAATACAAATGAACTAGTGAAATAACTTATACAAACAAAAATCACATTAACACCATACCATGTATCAAGATTAGCATAACAGCTAATTTAAATCGCAAAAATAGCTCCTATTTAAGAAAAAATGTTATTCTTATGTCACCACACACAACATGATCAACATGCATCCATCCGATGCAAGATGCAAGATCTAGCCTCAGGATAAATGCTCTCAGATTGTGATTATAAAAGATGTTCCATCGTCTGTTCCTTCCTCCAGTCATACCATCCGTCCATACTCATAGCCCCTGCTTAATATCATCGACAGATATATCATAACCTTGACATTATCAAATTAGGTGTACAGTCAATAACATTTGGGCTCCGAGTCCGTGAATTGGCTTAGAAATAGCATCCGCTGGCAGTGCAATATAAGTAACCAGGCTGGTTCAGTTCAATACTCATACATCTATATGTTGAAGCTGCAAAATGCCTCCTAAAAATGCCCAGTGAAAATTATCTAGGTGCTCTCTGACGACCGATGACACTAACCCTTTTATAGAGCAGAGTCAGATGAAAGGTGGGGAAACAAAAAGAGCAAAGTCAGATGAAAGGTGGGGAAACAAAAAGAGCTGACTCACTTGCTATTTCTTCACATGACTGATAAAGCTCTGTACGATCTATGTGCATCTTAGACAGCTGAGGAACATTTCTAAAAATCACATCTAACTTGTCGTCATCCTCTATCAGATCTTGAAGCTGCTCTTTGGTGTAGTCTTTGAATAACTCATTAAATGAATGAGGGATAGCTGGCATATTGTAGTGATGGCCATCATTCTATTAAAACAAAACAATACAAAATACTCTCATCATCGTCCATTTTAAAGTAAAAAGCAAATATTTTTACAACTATGTAATATCTGTCAAGTGAATCATTGTAAAGATGTTAATGGTTTATGGTTATATTATATGTACTATAGATCAGAATGTGGAAAGAACAAAGACAAAGTGAGTGTGAATTAGCTGATTTAGCTCCAGGACTAAAACAAAATAAATAAATCAAAAAGGGTACAAAAATGTTACTTCTATAGATACAATAGAGTACCGAAACTGTGACGTCATAAAAATCAATTTTTTGAATTTCTCAATTTTTTCTTCATTTTCCGAAAGAGCACCAAAAATAATGTCCAAATGTTGAAAACCAATTGAATATGTTAAGTATTGGCTGCGATATGACCATCTGAATAAATATATTTCCTATAAGACCACAGTGTCATTTGCTCTGGCTCGTAAAGGTTAGGTTGGCCTGTAAATAAAAGCTGGAAAATCCCCTCTTTCAGAATCGGACCTTAACTAAGAAGGCATTTCTGGTTCTGTGGTGCTGGCTCACATATTATGATATACAGTGTACAAATAATCATCATATGGTATACTTTTTTTCTTCAATTTTCAATTCGATAGCATCTCGGTATAAAGGTTGTTGATTAAACTTACCAGACCACGAATTCCTGACATACCAGGTACCGGTATGTTGGGTTCCACATCCATACCATTCACAGGTGCCACTGTTGCAGATGATGATGTTGAAGATGTTGCTACTGGTACCGTTGATGTTAACGGATATGATGAAGCACTGGATGGAGGATGAGGGGCAGGCATCTGTGGTGTATACTGGTTGGGAGGCGTGGCTGTGGTCATGCTGGAGTGGGGCGTGGCCATGCTGGAGTGGGGCGTGGTCATGGAGGAGTGGGGCGGGGCCATGCTAGGATGAGGTGGAGTCATGTGTGGTGAGGAATGGTGTGGAGGTGTTGGTTGATGAGAGTGGGGTGGTGTCTGATGTTGTTGTAATGGATGGTGTGATGGTAGGGGGTGTTGCAGGGGTGGCAGCTGTTGTTGTGTAGGTGTTGGTTGGGGCATGAAATGCTGGTACTGGGGTACTGTTGGAACCGCTCTTCTAGAAATGATAAAGAGAAAGGGGAAACATTAGAAACTATCATTCAAATATATGTTTCACAAGAGAAATCCTTGACATGATTTACATGAATAAAACATTTACAATTACAGAATGGATTGTAAACTTTACAGGAAAATATAATAGAAAGAGTGAAAACAAGAAGGAACAGGCAAATAGGTCACTAGATGTGAGATTGAACAAGAATAAAATAAGAATAAAAAACAAAGCTTTCCTCAGCAAGTGTAATTCTTAATAGAACTTGATGGAAATGAGAAGAAAAAATTATGTTAGAAACAGGATTATACTGTACACAACACAGTATAGACCAATGAAGGAAATGGCAAAAGTAGAAGAAAAAGATGAGGAATGATTTGATATTAACTCACTGTTGGCTTGCATCTGGTTGGATGAACATGGGAGTTTTACAGAATTCTTGAACCATATTTTGAACCAGTCTTCCCAAGTCTGTTTGTACATTGAACTGCAGGAAAAAGTGTAAACTACATGAGCAACATATGGAACATCAACATGTGGAGCGGTATGTGCAGCACTTTGTTACTGCAAGGAATAGGTGCGAATGTAATTTCTTTGGGATTAGATTGGATTGAAACAATACTCAAACAGCCAGATTGCCAAGGTCATAACTGACCTGGGGGTGTTTCACAAAGATCCTAAGTTGGACTTAACAATTATGGAAAGCCGTTTGCATCTATGAAAATATTTTGTAAAAGTTATTTTAAAAGGCATAACATTTGTATTCAAATCATTCATATTTTCTATTATCAAGGATATTTCATGTTCTTGATGTGGAATTTATAAAAAGTCTAAAATACTTGATTTTTCACTTTTGAATACCGTATTTGCCGGCGTAAAGGCCGCAGTATTTTGGAAGAGAAAATATCAAAAAGTCGGGGTGCGGCCTTTACGACGAAAGAGTAAAAAAAAAATTAAAAAAACGGAAGTCAAAACCAACACGAATTTGCACGTATGGGGCTAGAAACGGTAAAATAACAAAACCACTATGGTACAGGACATTTCCAAACATCTTACCGACAATTTTATCTTGCATTGTTGACATGAAGACGAAAATAAACGTCCTAACACAACATTTGCCGATAGATCTTGATCTAAGTTCGTGCCAATGCATTGCAAAAGTAAAGGAAGGGACCGTCTAACGGAGCTGCCGCGAAGCATCCATCCGAAGTCGCCATTTTGTTTTTCCATTTCATGCAGTTTCGCATTACACCGTACATTGTGGTAGGGGTATATCGGACACCAAATCTGCCTGCGATCACTTTTTTAGCTAAACTTCCGGTAAATTATAAGAATATGGATGAATTTGGTATCAGTTTGTAAAAAAAAAAAAAAAATAGTGTTTTCGAGAAAATTATGATTATTTTGTTTTTGTCCATTTTTTTTTTGTTCCCTTTTTTTTTTGTTCCTCTTTGAAATGTCAAAGTTGGGGTGCGGCCTATGCGGCGGTGCGGCCTTATCGCCGGCAAATACGGTATATGTTACTTTAAGGCTACAAATGGCTCTCCATAATTTTTAAGTTTAACTTAAAGTTAAGTTCGACTTAGGATCTTTGTGAAACACCTCCCAGGAGCGTAAAAGGGATTTCTTGCAAAAAATATGCACAGTAAAACCTTTCCTCAAAAGGATGATAATATGCCAGTGAATAATCTCAATCTTAAAGAGAAGGTTGAGTTCTGGGAAGAGGTGAACATTAATTTGTGAGCATTATCATTGTTATTATGCAAGCGTGGAAGGACATCAGATAAAAAATGTTCCCTGAAAGGCATGGCTCTTCAAATGCCTTAATATATTGAATATGGCATGTAACAGCATAAAAATCAGGCATATTTTTATGCAAAATGTTTGTGTAGTCCCATATACATCTTTTTGTGTACAGTGCTTGTAACTTTACCAAAACTGGGCCAAATTTCTTATCATTTTGATGTTTCCAGAACCTTGCAGTACACTCCAATACTTATATGCTAGATGATCAACCTTTTCTGATCCATTCCATACCCTTTTCTTTCACAATGCAATTTCATGACCATGCAGAACTCAACTTTATCTTTAAAATACGGTAGGTTTTGATCCTCTCCAAGCATTCCCCTGGGATGCTGTAAAATTTGGACCAAGGTTAACGAACTATCTGATCAGAACTTTGCTCCCACTAACAAACCACATTAACAATCAAAACTGTATCTTTTCAGAAAAATTATCAGTATATGTATTTCCTAATGAAATTTCTAGAAAATAGATGAAAATGTGTTTCCTTCAAATCATCAAGCGCAGAAATATAAACTTACGTTGATAAGAGGCAAGTATCGAACTACTTGCATGGAATCATCTAAGAAGCCATGCCTCATTGGTGGGGCTACTGTGATAATTGGCTTTGTCTGTGGGAAATCAGCTGGCAAACAACTACAAAAGAACAAAATCAAACTAAGAATTGATTTCAAGATACACCAAAAAGGCTTGATATGGGTTCAGTACCAGTACATACCGTACACAACAATCATTTTTTTCATTAAAAAATGAAATGATATACTACGGTAAGATATATCTTAGTAGAATTATGATTGAATATGACATCAATTGCGAGGTTAAGTCTACATTTACTTTCATAAACAGGAAAAATGTATTAATTTATAGTGTTCTACTTTTATACAAATAAGAGTTACATGGAGTAATGGGAAAATCCTAAAAACCAATTTCAATTGCTCTAAAACACAACACAAAAAGTCAAGATTATGCAAGGTAACTGCATTGGCTTTACATCAGTACTATTTGGCAAAGGCTTAGACATTTGCTCTTGAGTTGAACTTGCAATCAATAGTGATTAAATATCACTTCCAACACAGAGCCAGATTAAATTTAAGTGGTATTATCAAGTCACTATTGCTGGGAATGAGATTGGTTGGTATACATTGTAAAGAATGTAACAAGGTTCATTTTAGTGGATGTAAAATGGTTAGGATTGGTTTCTACTTACATAGTAAATGTTACTTGATTCACCCCACAAGTGAATCCAACTCTGTACTCCTCATCTCGCTTTAGCTCTACCACACTGGAAAAAAAAAATGCAAAGGTAATCAGAGCAAAATGACTGGCATCAATACATCTTTACTCTCTGATGGGAACAAAGATGAAACAAGCTACCTTGTCAAAAGACAACCCCAAACTAGTTTTTTATTTCAATTTGATCACAATAAAACCTTTAAAAGAAAAGATGTTGTATTGCCCCTTAGTTGCCAAAACATGGATTGGTCGGTCTGAAATCTTTTTTTCTTCTCTCCCTCTTTAGGCTGATATTTCTCAGTTATGAATGCTTTAAGGTACATTTTTCTCTAAAAATAAATGACAATTTCAATACTGATACTAATTTACCTATTTTCCTTGACAACATCAATGTATGAAAACAAGACAATATACAATTCATTTTGAAAAGGAAAAGAATTTGCAATTATCCCCCCCCCCCCCCCCTCCCCTCAGGTTTAAAGTTTAAACCATCCTGATGCCTGGGTTTGTTAAACAGAGCATGACCTTACTTTGGATTGAGTGCTCTTAGAGAGTCTATCTGTTTGGATCGTTGAGCTTGTAGAGGTGTGACTGCTGGCAGATTGCTCTTGGGAGCACCAAATCCAGTGAACCAAGACATGGTCAAGAGAACTTGGTTGCAATGCTTCCCAGATCTAGAGTTTCTTAGAACTTCTCAGCATGCAACTGAGTTTGCTGCAATATCCAGACGATGGGTCACTGCTGTATCACTCCAAAAAATTTGTAAAATGAGACAAGTGAAAAATTAAATAACTGTTCAGTAATTTCAGTCATCCTATTATTACTCCTATCTTATTCTTAATCAAAACTGATGGAACTGATGGAATATATTTGTTATTAAAAAAAAATCAAAACATTCATCAGACAAATTGAAAATCAAGGTTTCATGTGATATATTTTTATTTCAATGTTATTGCAAAATCTAGGTAACAATCGTGGTTAATGTAAATACATGTTCAGCAAATTGACCTTATTAATGTTTACATCCATCTTCACGGCGAAGACTTCCAGTTTCTACCCCACAAGTGTTTATTTGCTCAACAACGGATCACACCGGATGACTCCGGAGGTTGTGCCATTTCGTGCTAGACTGTCTAGCGTGACTTTTACCTTGCGTTTACCTCGTGTTCGTGCTTTGTCCTTTGTGCCGCGAGCGTTTGGATCTACAGTGGACAAACATGACAAAGGACGACACGAGGTAACCTCCAGAGGTTACCTCACATTTTCCCTACATCTAAATGGGGTATAGACCCTAATAAGATTACAGTCGCTAACTTAACTTAACGTCGGGACGGTATGTAATTGTATTGTGCTGCAGTTTGCCTAGACCAAATTTTCTGTCTCTTTCGTTCGTTAGCCTCTTATTGGGGTAGGGTCGGCCGGCTCTCTCTTTAGAGACGGAAACCGTCTATACACATTCCCTTGATAACGCCACGGCCATTTCAGGTCGTATTGTTATGCCCCCAAAATCCCCCAAAATGTCATTTTAACTCGTGCATCTCCAATTGTAAATTAGGCCTAGGCTATAATACATCGGTTCCACTTACTAACTTGATTGAAATAATCCTATGGTCCCTTTTAAGAAAATTATGGGTCAAAATCGACATCCATGTTGAAAATCTTGCAAGCCGTGTTAAACTCTCGCTGCCGGAGTCATCTAAATCAATCTCATCCCTTCTAGTCTACCCCGAAGGCAAAATGATTATGAAGGAAAAACTGTGCGCCATCTACACGTTCGTCGTTATCACAGTTTTTCCTTCATAATCATTTTGCCTTCGGCGTAGACTAGTAGAAGGGATGAGATTGATTAAGATGACTCCGGCAGCGAGAGTTTAACACGGCTTGCAAGATTTTCAACATGAATGTCGATTTTGACCCATGATTTCCTTAAAAGGGACCATTAAACGGATTATTTCAATCAAGTTAGTAAGTGGAACCGATGTATTATAGCCTAGATCTAGGCCTAATTTACAATTGGAGATGCACGAGGTAAAATGACATTTTGGGGGATTTTGGGGGCATAACAATACGACCTGAAATGGCCGTGGCGTTATCAAGGGAATGTGTATAGACGGTTTCCGTCTCTAAAGAGAGAGCCGGCCGACCCTACCCCAATAAGAGGCTAACGAACGAAAGAGACAGAAAATTCGGTCTAGGTCTACAGTTTGCCGTGAGTCCCGTTTTATAAGTCTTCGTTTTTAGGAAAAATACTCGGAAAAAGAGAAGAAAATTGAAACGAAACAGGTAACAAACATATCGACTTTTAAATCATGACCTTTATTTGGACATTTGATAAATATTTACTTAATTTGGGGTATGTTTTAGTAGGGTATCTCCACGCCGGAGTTACGGATCAAATTTTGGCTAGACTTCTGAACTGAACTAGCTAGCGAATTACGGGTCAAATTTTGGATAGACATCTGAAGGCCCCCCCACTTAGTGTTATTTAGGGTACGCGTATGCTTGTACCCTCTTTTTGAAAAGACCCCCTATCTGAGTACTGCCAACATTTCTGAACCCCCCTTTCGCGGGCTTTTCACGGGCTTTTCCTGCCTTGGAGACCCCCCTAAATCCGGAACACTGCTCAATGTACCCCCTTAATCCGGAACACTGCTCAATGTACCCCCCTATCTCAGGACATGCAGACACCCCCCCCCCCTCCCCTTCTCATCTCAGATAAAGTTGTCATTACTGGTTGGCACTTCTTCAAGTTCTTCTTCTTGATCATTTTGAAGCACAATTCTTTTTAGGGCTTCAATATTACACCATATCACAGACACTGATAACATGTAGGGCCTTGCATCTCAGATTTAACATTGTTAAACGATCCCTTTAATACACAGCCAGGATAGTAGTAACGCAGCTGTGTGTGAATTAGGGTAGCCTACACTTCAGTACAAAACTAAATAGGTCTAGGTCTAGATCCAAGTCCCACATATTCATTTTCATGGGTGTTGGAAAATGAGTTTGAAAGTGTTACTATTGCGATCAAACTATAGGGCAAACTACTCACCTGAACGTGCCACCCTGTGAGCCACAGGTAGACAGCCACAATATCCACAACGAGGAGACTGTGGATCCTGCTCAAAGACGTCGCAATCATGACAATTTTGGCAGGGCCCACGCCTCATAACATACCCCATCTTCATGCCCCGGCTTGATGCCGAGCCTAGCCCGATATGCATGCTGCAGGTGCAGCTAGCGGATGCACCGTACAGACTGTTATCTCTCTCTCTCTCTCTCTCTCTCTCTTTCTCACACAGATTTTTAGAAGTCCGTATGCCGCCGTACTGGGACGGGAGTGCATGGGACTCAATGTTTTTACTCATGAAATAATCCTAAATGAGCTTTCAAAACTAGCAGGAATTTCTGAAATCTGATCGCGGGGTTTCATCAATTTTTCTATGTTCAACTTCAAGATATTTTATAACCCCCTTTTTTAATTACAAAGAGATGAGAGAAAAACACCCCCTTTTAAAGAAATCTCCGGGTGAAAGTCAAATTATCAAATAGAGTAAAACCGCCAAACTTCGGACGTTGCCAAACTTCGGACAAAAATGACTTCAACGGCTCGAACGCAAAATATGAGCCTAGCTCAGCCGGGTAACTTGCATGCATTTGATACTACTACTAACCTATATCGTTAGTACAAAAAGTTAGGGCAGGCTGCCGTCTGCAAAACTCACAAAAAACATCGAATTCAGAGACAGATTTCAGGTTACCCAGATTTTTACAGTTCCTTAACAGGGGAGTTAAGGTGTAGAGCCTCCAATATATCGATTACAAACAAATCCTTGGCATATTTCAGGTGGTTTCTGCCAAAATTATGGGAGCTTATGAGATACTTTTTCACTCTATCGCGAAAATTTTCTAATGGCGGCCGTTACCACGGACCTAGGGGTAGATAGATTCCCCTACCAGAAGATGGCGCTCTTCCAAACTTCGGACAGGCAACATTGAGTGTCATTTTGACTACGAAAAAATAGCGCTTTCGTAAGATTTTAGCACCAAAATATTGTACGAGTGTTGTGAAAAACACCTTTCTGATAGTTCTACCTAACTTAAATCTACCCAAAACGAGAAAATAATACTTTTTTTCATGAAATCAACGCAGTCAAACTTACCCCCGTCGTATGATTTTGATCCGGTTTCCAAACCTCCGATGAATGCGCACTTTAGCGCGCGCGCTATACGTGCGATGAACGTGCGCTATGCGCTATACGTGCGCTACGCATGAACGTCCGATGTTTGGCAAGTGCGTCCGAAGCTTGGCATGAAAACAGGTTCGGCGGGTAAGTAAATAATTCTAGTTTTCCATTTCCTTTACTAATTTTCTTTTACATGACATACATAAACAGTATTTGCACAATAATAGTATATTTGATCTTTCAATAATTACAAAAGAATTTAATGTTTTCCCCCGTTTTGTCTTAAGTGTCCGAAGTTTGGCGGTCTTACTCTACACCCCCTTTTTTTACATTTCTCGGGCCGGACTTTGTTGCACGAAAAGTACCCCTTTACCGGACATTTTGGCAACACGCATGCGGTCATTTTGAAACCTGAGTGGGGGGGCCGGGAGCGCAGCTCTTTTTCATGAAAAGTTGATATAATCATATATATACTTAATAACTACTCACTTTGCGTCGTTGAGATGAGATGTTTATGGTAATAAATGCCAACCTCAGTTGCTTATGAGTCGGGTCATATCCATCACGTCATATCCAGAAAAAGATTTCTATATTCTGATATCCGAGGAAAAGTCGACTACTAAACACCTCGACTAACCCAAAGCTCGACCACCCATCCTTGGTAGCTCGATCGACCGTATGGGTAGACGGATAACATATCGATCAGTCACATTCTCATGATACTGAATTCATTATTTCGATAATTATACTGATTGCCATTAAGAGCGGATAGGATATCATTTGATGAAATCATGAGAGGAGACAGGATAGCTGAAGATGTAAAACTAGCGGTATAATTTACAATCAGACAAATTATATACTGAATCCGGGGAGGCGGGGAGGCACGTCGCCACGACTTTTTGATATACCGATAAACAAAGAGGCCGACAAACAAATTACAATATTTACAAACAAATAATGACTAGAACAAAAAATGTCAAAAATAAATACATATACATGTACCATACATTTACTTTGCCATATATCTCAGTGCGTCCCACAAAAAACGAAACCGAGATTTCGATGTTTTATCATATAATCACAATTATAATTGATAAATTATATTTCTAAAGCTTAGATCCTCCTCTTTCATTTGAATCAACTTATATGATGCATATTTCAAGCATGAGTGATTAAAAACAATTTGAAGAGAGGAAACCAAAAAGTCATTTGGCGCCGGGCGGGCGGTATCTGAATTTCAAAGAGAAAATCACATTTCTAGAAAGTTCAATTTCTGCCCTTTCACATGACACCTCAATCAGGAAAAAATGAGCCAGGAGGCTAATAAAAGTTCTGTTTGTTTTAAGTAATGCTTGTATTTCCATAATTTGATTCACCGAGTTCATTTTCAATGGCTGCCTGTCGTAGCAACAAACAGAGTTGTCACTGATGATCAGCTATATGCACAAAGAAGACTTGATCGATGCACGCGCCAAGTCTTTTGCCAATTCTGTTTGTTGCTACGGCAGGCAGCCATTGAAAACGAATTCGTTTAATCAAATTATGGAAATGCAAGCATTACTTTAAACCAACAAGACTTTGTTATTCCTGGCTCATTTTTTCCTGATTAGTTGAGGTGTCATATGAAAAGTCGGCAGAAATTGACCTTGGCTTTCTGGAATATTCTCTTTGAAATTTACCGCCCGAAAAATTGTTTTTTAATCACTCATATTTTCGTAAAATATGCATCATATGAGTTCCATCAAATGAAAGAGGAGGATTCAAGCTTTACAAAAAAAATTGCCATTCATTGCGACTTAAGTTATGATAAAACGTCAATCTGATTTGTCGGCCTTTCGTTTTTTCTGGGACGCACTGTATATAAATGATGCCAGTGGCAGAGTTCAGGGGGGGGGGGGGGTGAAGGGCCTGGGCTTCCTCTCCTGGCAAAAAAAACAGGTAAAAACATGTTAATTTTACCTTTTTTGTGTAAAAAAAAAGAAGACGGCCCCCCGTTATTCGTTTTTGTGCTCAAATGGGGGGGGGGGGGTGGGGGGGGGGGGTGGGCGTTGAGTTTTTTTTTAAACTGGGCACCCCCCCCTCCCTACTGAGCGAAATATTGGCGCGATTTTCAAATTTTCGGTGGCAAAATAGAAGAAGAAAACAAAAATGTGCTTAGTTACCAACCACAAGATATTCAATCTTACGAGTTACATGGAGGAACGAGTTTTATCTTGCTCGAATTTTGGCTAGACGAGATTTAATTTAGGAAACGGGACATTTTGCATGGGTATTGGGGGTGAAGCTTTTCTTCACACACCTAATCGGAGATGAAGGTAGCCCATCCAATGTGTAAAAATTGCCAATTTGATAAGTGTAAGGATCGCATTGTACACGTACAACCGCTATACTACACACACGCAATATATTATTTGTGTATTGTATCCATCAAGTATGATCAGTGCAACGATGGCTGGCTACCAATTAAAATAGGCATGGTGGTCGGATATAATGAGAGTAGATAATGGAGGGGGGGGGGGTAAAGCGCAGTACTTAAGGGCAGATCAAAGAATTATTCTACGACCTCACCTCATTTATTTTAGAAATTAAAACGTTATTATCTTCTTTCGAATTGCAATATATCCCCGCACCATAATTATAAGCATGTCATGCATATATATGCCTTTTCTCTGCGAAAGGGGGCATTGACTCTTTAAATACCAAATCACATAAACTATTCACCATTATGTCACCATCATGTACATATTTTCTATGGATATAATTTTTCACGATCTCAACTTTCCACCACCCTAGCGTCATGTACATTGTCAATTATGGATAAAGTGGATGTTAACTCTTCACCACGTACCCTACGCTAACTTTTCACCACCCTTCCGTCATGTACATTGTCTATGAATAAGCTGGAATATTAACTCTTCACCACCCTACGCTAACTTTTCACCACCCTACCGTCATGTACATTGTCTATGGATAAATGGTTATATGAACTCTTCACCACCCTACGCTAACTTTTCACCACCCTAGCGTCATGTACATTATCTATGGATAAGCTGGAATAATAACTCTTCACCACCCTACGCTAACTTTTCAACACCCTAGCGTCATGTACATTATCTATGGATAAGCTGGAATAATAACTCTTCACCACCCTACGCTAACTTTTCACCACCCTAGCGCCATGTACAGTGTCTATGGATAAACTGGAATATTAATTTTTCACCACCCTACGCTAACTTTTCACCACCCTACCGTCATGTGCATTGTCTATGGATTAGCTGGAATATTAACTCTTCACCACCCTACGCTAACTTTTCTCCACCCTAGCGCCATGTACATTGTCTATGGATAAGCTGGAATATTAACTCTTCACCACCCTACGCTAACTTTTCACCACCCTAGCGCCATGTACAGTGTCTATGGATAAACTGGAATATTTAATTTTTCACCACCCTACGCTAACTTTTCACCACCCTACCGTCATGTGCATTGTCTATGGATAAGCTGGAATATTAACTCTTCACCACCCTACGCTAACTTTTCTCCACCCTAGCGCCATGTACATTGTCTATGGATAAGCTGGAATATTAACTCTTCACCACCCTACGCTAACTTTTCACCACCCTAGCGCCATGTACAGTGTCTATGGATAAACTGGAATATTTAATTTTTCACCACCCTACGCTAACTTTTCACCACCCTACCGTCATGTACATTGTCTATGGATAAATGGTAATATTAACTCTTCACCACCCTACGCCAACTTTTCACCACCCTACCGTCATATACATTATCTATGGATAAGCTGGAATATTAACTCTTCACCACCCTACGCTAACTTTTCACCACCCTAGCGTCAATTGTCTATGGATAAGCTGGAATATTAACTCTTCACCACCCTAGCTACGCTAACTTTTCACCACCCTAGCGTCATGTACAGTGTCTATGGATAAACTGGAATGTTAACTCTTCACCATCCTACGCTAACTTTTCACCACCCTAGCGCCATGTACAGTGTCTATGGATAAACTGGAATATTAACTCTTCACCACCCTACGCAATCTTTTCACCACCCTAGCGCCATGTACAGTGTCTATGGATAAACTGGAATATTTAACTCTTCACCACCCTACGCTAACTTTTCACTACCCTAGCGCCACGTACAGTGTCTATGGATAAACTGGAATATTAACTCTTCACCACCCTACGCTAACTTTTCACCACCCTACCGTCATGTGCATTGTCTATGGATAAATGGTAATATTAACTCTTCACCACCCTACGCTAACTTTTCACCACCCTAGCGTCATGTACATTGTCTATGGATAAATGGTAATGTTAACTCTTCACCACCATACGCTAACTTTTCACCACCCTACCGTCATGTGCATTGTCTATGGATAAACTGGAATATTAACTCTTCACCACCCTACGCTAACTTTTCACCACCCTTCCGTTATGTACATTGTCTATGGATAAGCTGGAATATTAACTCTTCACCACCCTACGCTAACTTTTCACTACCCTACGGTCATGTACATTGACTATGGATAACCTGGAATATTAACTCTTCACCACCCTACGCTAAATTTTCACCATGTACATTGACTATGGATAAACTGGAATATTAATTTTTCACCATCCAATTACAATACAGTTTATTGAAGTTAAAACGGTATTATGTCCTATGTGCAGGCCAAAAATAATGACGAGGTTAAATTCCAACGTAATTTGAATGATAATAATAATTTAGAACTTCCCTCAAAACCAAAAGGTTTGAAAATGTCTTTTTGTGAGAAAATAATGATCATTAGTTGTCGAATTGAATTTAACGAGCACGCTCGTCTCGTTTAATTAGTCTGATTTTTATATAATAGACAAATGTACATTTAGTACATGTAGAGAGGCGCGGATCCAGGGGGGCGAGCGGGCCTTGCCCCCCCCCCCCCCCCCGAAAAAAAGGAGAGAAAGAAAAGGAAAAGAAGGGAAAGGGAAAGAGGAGAAAAAGGGGAAAAAAGAGGAAGAAGAAAAGAAAAGAGGGAAGAAGGAGATCGGGGGGGGGGGGGCAAAAGGAATTGCCTCCCAGGCTGCTGCCCCCTCCCCCAATCAAAAAATAAAAGAGAAGGAAGGAAAAGGAAAGAAAAAAGGAAAAAATGAGATAAAGGGAAGGAAAAAAGAGGAAGAAGAAAAGAAAAGAAGGGGGATATCAGTTGCAATTTTCCCGATCGGGGGGGGGGGGTGGAGGCAAAAGGCCCTTGCCTCCCCCCCCCCCCCCCCCCCCGTCCCCGCGTTAAAAAAAAAGAGAAGGAAGGAAAAGGAAAAGAGGAGAGCTAAAAGGGAACAAAAAAGAGGAAGAAGAAAAGAAAAGGGCGAAAAGAAGGGGAGATCAGTCAACAATGTGTGGAGCGGAGTGGGGCCAAAATGACCTTGCCCCCCCCCCCCCCCCAGGCAAACTTAAAAGAGAGAGAAGGGAAGGGAAAGGGAAAGAGGAGAGAAAGGGAAAGAGCAAAAAGAGAATGAAGAAAGGTAAGGGATATCAGTTGTAATTTTCTCGTCAACAAGGTGTAAATCGGGGGGGGGGGGGGCACTGGTGTACTGAAAGGGGAGGGGGGGGGGCTTTGGGGAAATAAAATTCAAACGTGGTTTATTTCTAATTTCATAACGGTGGTTTACAAATAATGCTGAAATGACATAATTTTCCGAGATTTTTCATCACTTTTAAGTAAATTGTACTTTTGTATGCGTTTGTTGGAAAATGACAAATTCCTAAATTTATAGCCAGGCAAGAAAATGCTTCTTGAGATGCCTACATGTCAGGGCCCGCGGAACGGCGGGGATCGGGATCCTCGAGCCCCCCCCCCCCCCCCCCCACTTTTTTTGAAAAAGTATATTACAGAGAAATAGAAAGAAAGAGAGCAAGAAAGAAAAAATAGTTAACTGCCAGTATCACATTATAATGATGTATCAAAATATGCTCATCTGACCATGATTAAATTAAATGCCTAAAACCACGAGGGCTCAGCCCCCTGGATTCCACCTAGGGCCCTAAGGCGGGCCCTTAGGTGCTCATCTGACAGTAATTAAACGTCTAAAACCCCTGAGCTTCCGGGGGCTCTGCCCCTTGACCCCAACGAAAAGCCTCAAGGCGGGCCCCTTGATACTCATCTGACCGTAATTGGGTGCCTAAAGCCCTTGAGTTTCCGGGGGCTCCGCCCCCTGAACCCCACGCCAATTAGTGACCTGCAAATGTCACAATTAGGTATCAAAATAATGCTCATCTGACCGTAATTAAATGCCTAAAACCCCTAAATTCCGGGGACAGACAAGGTATCAACATAAGTTCATCTGACTGCAGGCGCGTAGCCAGGGGGCGGTGGGGTGGTCCCCAAAAAACGCGTAGCGAGGGAGCGCGGGAGGGGGAAAACTGAATTCAGACGAAGAATATTTTCGAGAGCGGTACAACGAATCGTCTTCTTTCTCTAAAAATTAAATGAAACGTTGAAGCTTCCCCGCTTCGCACGGGAGGGGGGGGGAACTGAATTTAGGCAAGGATTAAGAGTCGAGAACGGTACAACGAATCGTCTTCTTTCTCTAATGATTTAATAAAACGTAAAAGCTTCCGCGCTTTGCGCAGGAGGAAGAAAATAAATTCAGACGAGGATTATCTTCGAGAGCGGTACAACGAATCGTCTTCTTTCTCTAATAATTTAATGAAACATTAAAGCTTCCGCGCTTCGCGCGGGAGGAGGGGGAGGAGACTGAATTTAGACAAGGATTAAGAGTCAAGAACGGTACAACGAATCGTCTTCTTTCTCTAATGATTTAATGAAACGTAAAAGCTTCGCGCGGGAGGGGGGGGTGGGGACTGAATTTAGACGAAGATTAAGAGTCGATAACGTTACAACGAATCGTCTTCTTTCTCTAATAATTTTTTGAAATGTCAAAGCTTCCGCGCTTCGCGGAGGAGGGAGGGGGGAAACTCGCCCCTACTTGCACCCACCCCCTCCCAATTACGTCACTGCTGGTCACCATAACGTACCAATATTTGGCTCGCATGATTTCAAATTTGCCCCCCCCCCCCCTAAGAAATCCTGGATCCGTGCCTGCATGTAATGCTCATGTACCCCTTACAGCTCTATTTATTACCAAAGCAAGTCAATCATTCATTCAATAGCGTCTGACGATCAAGTCTTAAAAGTAAACAGGTTTCCTTGCATAATTTGAATTCTATAGGACACTGCTAACAGATAGGACATACGTGACATATTCACAATTCCTGCAAAGTTCTTCAGACTTTCATGTTGGCTGAAAAAGAGATCATGGGGTTCAAATAAGAACCCCATGAGAGATTATGGGGTTCAAGATTTATTATTTCCGATCGGTGGGTTTATGTATAAGCAATTGCTTCACGAGGATGAACTGAAATAAACAGATGCGATCCCCTTCTGTCGCCTATATAAATTTTAAAAAATATATATAGGGCTTGATATGTAGACGGGTGAGATACTTTAACAATGAAACAGTCCTCTTCATTTAACAGACTATCAAACAAATTATAAAACTTGCACTCTCCAAAATATTATCGTCAAGAATTTAAAATTCTATTGTACTAGCCTGTATATCTTTTTCTAATACAACTGTAGAGAAAACATATATTGTAACATTCTGTAATATGTGGAATATATTTTACAAATGAACCTCAATATACCTGGCAAATGCGCAATTACACCTTGTTCCCGAAATATTTTGAGGTACCGCAAGACCTTATGCAGGTACATGCAACTGGGAAACTGTTGATCCGTCGGAAGTTTGCAACTTGAATGGATCTTATTTCAGTCGTTATGAATTCAAGAGAATCGGAAATGAACGGCGAAATTGTTGTGCTGTTTATGTAGGACCTCCACACAATTCCACATTGATTCCAAATGGATGACAACATAATGAAGCACGAAGGCAAAGCTGGTCTCGTAAATGTTTTTAATAATATGTGGTTTTCATTGTGACTTGGTTAACATGTCTAATGTTTTAATTATGTGCACAGCTGCATTTGAGATGTAAACTGACTGTACAACATTGAATTTATCTCCCATATAATTATACTAGAGAGAATGTGAATAACAACGAATTTGTTAACAAAACGCATTTTGCCCCCCCCCCCACAAAAACGCCCCCCCCCCCCCCCCTCCAAAAAAAAAAAAAAAAAAAACAGTAAAGGAGTAAACATGGTTTGTATTTTTAACCCAAAAGAACATAACAATAATAAAATCCTGAATTAAATCACATATACAATTCCATTCAAAGAAAAGAAACGTTCACAGGAATTAAATTTCATAAACATTGCGCATGCCACCTATACGGTATTTATCAATGGAGGTCTTTATAATAGCGCATATCATGGACATATTGTGCGAAAATGGGAAAGCGTGTCTGTTTTTTTTTTTGTTATAGGGGTGAGAAGACATGAGCCCCCGAACGCTGGCGTACTGATGGGGGGGGGGGTGTATTTCTTATTCGATACCAGTAATTTACAAATGTTGTTGTTATGACATGATTTTCCGGTATTTTTTCTCCATTTTTTTTGTAAGTCTTACCTTTTTATGCGTTTGTTGGACGATAAGATATTCCCAAATTACGGTCGAGCGAAAAATACGCTTATTTAGAAGCCTTTATGTCATGGTCTGCAAAGTGGCTGGGCTCGAGCCTCCCCCCCCCCCCCCCACCTCACTTTTTGAAAAAGTATATTAAAGAGAAAAAGAAAGAAAGACGGAGAGAAGAAATAAGTGACCTGCCAATGTCACAAATAAGGTATAAAAAATGCTCATCTGACCGTAATTAAATGCCTTAAACCCCAGAGCTTAAGGGGGCTCCGCACCGAACCCCACCAAGGGCCTTAAGGCGGCCCCCTTGATGCTCATCTGACCGTAATATACCTAAAACCCCTGAGCTTCCGCGGGCTCTGCCCCCTGGAGCCCACCAGGGGCCCTAAGGCGGGCCCGTGGATGCTCATCTGATCGTAATTAAATACCTAAAACCCCTGAGCTTCCGGGGGCTCTGCCCCCTGGACCCACTATAGGGTGGGCCCCTGGATGCTCATCTGACCGTAGTTAAATATTAAAACCTCTGGGCTTCTCGGGGCTCCCCCCCCCCGGAACACGTCAATGGCCCTAAGGCGGGCCCTGGATGCTCATCTGACCGTAATTAAATACCTAAGCCCCTGAGCTTCCGCGGGCTCTGCCCCCTGGACCCCACCAAGGGCCCTAAGGCGGGCCCGTGGATGCTCATCTGACCGTAATTAAATACCTAAAACCCCTGAGCTTCCGGGGGCTCTGCCCCCTGGACCCACTATAGGGCGGGCCCCTGGATGCTCATCTGACTGTAGTTAAATATTAAAATCTCTGGGCTTCTGGGGGCTCCCCACCTGGAACACGTCAATGGCCTTAAAGAGGGCCCCTGGATGCTCATCTAGCCGTAATTTAATACCTAAAACCCCTGAGCTTCCGGGGCTGAGCCCCTTGACCCCCTACCGAGACTCATGCCCTGGACCCTACGCCAATTTACGCTCTACCTGATCGTTAATACTCCACTTTGAAAAACGTTCCGCGGGAGCTGCATGTAACATGTAAGACTGGTGGTGATGGCTGCCCCCCCCCCTTCCGAACGTTTTTTCTCATTACGTCACTGCCCCTGGAAGGTGAGCCCCTGGAATGTTTGCCACCCCCAACCCCCCCCCCCCCCCCATCCCAAACTGTTTCCGGCGCGCCTGATCTATACAGTACTAGTAATGATTCTTTATTCTAATGTTGCCATGTATTACCGTAGAGGCTATGTCTACGAGAACGAAGAAGAGAAAATAGAATTGAAAGGGAAAAAAGTCATATATGCATTGGCATTTCCTGTAAATTCTCAATAAATGTTTATTAGTTTTCGAAATATTCTGGTGTCCGCAGTCTTAATATTGTTTTCAAACTTAAGATGTGTATCATTGTGAGAATTTCATGAGAGCTTAGTTGTCCCCGTCTTATAGAGTTACGATTGATCCAAATCAATCGTAAGTCCTCCAATCAATCGCAAGTTTGTAGTCTCCACTCACTGGGGAAAAGGGGCGGTCGAGCGACTTCAAAAGTTGGGGGGGGGGGGGCGGGGCACCAAGGAAAAAGGACACTTTCTGAAGAAAAAAAGGCACCTAGGCTACAAAGGGAAATCTCAAAGAGAAAATAGACATTGTTTAGACTTCGGTATATACCCCTACATTGTGTTTACATTATCAGGGATGATTTCAATATTTGTTTCACTTTATACACCATACAAGATATTGCATAATGCATCATGCTTTGCAGTTGGGTGTGATGGTCTGAACATTTATTTGCGAGCGAGGAAAAGTGTTAAGATTTGTGAGGTCGCAGTGCGAAAAATTACATCTTATAAAGAGGAAAAAACCCAATCCTGATAGGGTTATAAGTACATTTTCATAACGGAAGACTGAAAAGACCTTAGATAAAATAACATAAGTATATTTTGATTTGATTATATTTTCTTCTGCATTCGTGTAACCATACAGTTTTTCGATAACAATAATAATATAAAGTACAATAAGTATTTTTCTGACAATGAATCATAAATTAGCAAATACATATATATATATATATATATATATATATATAAAATGTCATAAATACTAAGTTTCCTCAAACATTATAAAACATGATACAATTATTTGCGGAAGAAGGACTGTCATTGTAAGCAGATTGCTTGATAAAACGACAACCCCAGACAAAAACTCATGAATATATTAACACATATTAAGCAGATACGGATAGGTAATTGAAAATACAAATTTCGATGATGGTGATATTGACAATGCAGATGAGGATGATGATGATGATGAAGACGATGATGATGATGATGATGATAATGATTCGAATGAAAGAAGAGATGACATGATAAACAATGAAGAGTTGACACAGAAATTCTACCTTGAGTATTCTGATGATAACATCGTTTTAACTTTGGCCTTAAATGAGTAGAGTGAGCAGGCCCGTAGCCACGGGGGGGGGGGGGTGCCCCCCCCCAAAAAAAATTGAAATTGTTTAGACCGCTCCCCGGAACGTCGATCAATTACATGTATGTGTCCCCCCCCCCCCCCCCCCCCCTAAACATCAAACTCTGGCTACGGCCCTGAGAGGGAGCAACATGATTTAATAGATTCTGGGAGAAAGTTCCATAGGTCAGGACCATGGTGTCTTATGGATTTATTTCGGGTATACTAGATGAAAATTGGAGGAATTACGAGTAGGGTATTAGAGTGAATAGCTTTATTCATAGTGTAAAAGTTTTGAAATGAAAGAGGGAGCATATTTTTTAAATACTTAAACATGATCAGTAAACATTGTAGCGAATTTATGTCGAATACTGTAAGGGTTTTCAGTTTGTAAAATATTGGACTTGTGTGAGATAAATAATGGTGAACCAGTACAAAATACGAAGGGCTTTCTTTTGCAATAAATAAATAGAGTTGATTTTGATTTTGGCGCTGGTGGCCAATACTAAATTGCAATATGTTATATACTGTAATATCAATGAATTATAAAGCATAACAAGCGGATAACATGGGATTAATTTCTTCTTTCAAAATCGTTTCAAAATTACAGTAAGTTCATTGGCTGCATGTATCTCTTTCAAAAAGTGTTTGAACTAACTATAACAATCCCATTTTTGTCTTGATGTCTTGATTTGAAATGTCTTGATTTGTAACTGTCCCTTATTACCTACGCATGTTGGTAATGAGAGACCTTTGGTGATGACGTCATAAATTATTTTTATCTTATTAATCAGTTACATCATGACCACAATTTTGTTTCCCAATAAAGAGAAGAAGTTACTAAAGAGAAAACAAAACTTTCTGTATGTGTAACATTTTTCATGTTTATGTAAATTATGGAAATGTGCTTAAGGGTCTCCAATTCCCCACACCTACCCTAGTACTAGAAATTAAAGAGGGCACTTACGAGAATGGAAAATAGACACTTATTGCAATGGAAAATGGGAACTTGTCGAAGGAAAAGGGGCACGTGTCAAAATAAAAGGGGCACTTATCAGAGTAAAAGGAGCACTATTCCTATGTAAAAAGGGGCACTTTTCGAGTGCTTAAAAAAGTGGGGGGAGGGGGCACTGTGCCCCTACTCCCCCAGGAGTGCGGCCTCTGCTGGGGAGTATTCCTACCATTGTGGTCACCGTGAAGGCATAGGCATAACTAACACAAACTAACACGGTAAAGAGTTAATATTCCAGTTTATAGACTATGTACATGGCGCTATATAGGGTGGTGAAAAGTTAGCGTATAGGGTGGTGAAAAATTAAGAGTGCAGTTTATCCATAGACAATGTACATTGCGCTGTAGGGTGGTGAAAAGTTAGCGTAGGGTGGTGAAGAGTTAATATTCCAGTTTATCCATAGACAATGTACATATGACGCTATAGGGTGGTGAAAAGTTAGCGTAGGGTGGTGAAGAGTTAATATTCCAGCTTATCCATAGACAATGTACATAAAGGAAGGGTGGTGAAAACTTAGCGTAGAGTGGTGAAGAGTTAATATTCCAGCTTATCCATAGATAATGCGCATGACGGTAGGGTGGTGAAAAGTTAGCGTAGGGTGGTGAAGAGTTAATATTCCACTTTATCCATAGACAATGTAGCCTACATGACGCTAGGGTGGTAAAAAGTTAGCGTAGGGTGGTGAAAAATTAATATTCCACTTTATCCATAGACAATGTACATGGCGCTAGGGTGGTGAAAAGTTAGCGTAGGGAGGTGAAAAATTAATATTTCCATTTATCCTTAGACAATATACATGACGCTAGGATGGTGAAAAGATAGCGTAGGGTGGTGAAGAGTTAATATTACAATTTATCCATAGACAATGTACATGGCGCTAGGGTGGTGAAAAGTTAGCGTAGGGTGGTGAAGAGTTAATATTCCACTTTATCCATAGACAATGTAGCCTACATGACGCTAGTGTGGTGAAAAGTTAGCGTAGGGTGGTGAAAAATTAATATTCTACTTTATCCATAGACAATGTACATGACGCTAGGGTGGTGAAAAGTTAGCGTAGGGTGGTGAAGAGTTAATATTCCACTTTAAATGTACATGACGCTAGGGTGGTGAAAAGTTAGCGTAGGGTGGTGAAAAATTAATATTCCACTTTATCCATAGACAATGTACATGACGCTAGGGTGGTGAAAAGTTAGCGTATAGGGTGGTGAAGAGTTAATATTCCACTTTATCCATAGACAATGTACACGACGCTATAGGGTGGTGAAAAGTTAATATTCCAGTTTATCCATAGACAATGTACGTGACGCTAGGGTGGTGAAAAGATAGCGAAGGGTGGTGAAGAGTTAATATTACCATTTATCCATAGACAATGTACATGGCGCTAGGGTGGTGAAAAGTTAGCGTAGGGTGGTGAAGAGTTAATATTCCAGTTTATCCATAGACAATGTACATGACGCTAGGGTGGTGAAAAGTTAATATTCCAGTTTATCCATAGACAATGTACATGACGCTAGGGTGGTGAAAAGTTAGCGTTGGGTGGTGAAGAGTTAATATTCCAGCTTATCCATAGACAATGTACATAAAGGAAGGGTGGTGAAAACTTAGCGTAGGGTGGTGAAGAGTTAATATTCCAGCTTATCCATAGATAATGCACATGACGGTAGGGTGGTGAAAAATTAATATTCCAGCTTATCCATAGACAATGTACATGACGCTAGGGTGGTGAAAAGATAAGGTAGGGTGGTGAAGAGTTAATATTACCATTTATCCATAGACAATGTACGTGGCGCTAGGGTGGTGAAAAGTTAGCGTAGGGTGGTGAAAAATTAATATTTCCATTTATCCTTAGACAATGTACATGACGCTAGGGTGGTGAAAAGATAGCGTAGGGTGGTGAAGAGTTAATATTACAATTTATCCATAGACAATGTACATGGCGCTAGGGTGGTGAAAAGTTAGCGTAGGGTGGTGAAGAGTTAATATTCCACTTTATCCATAGACAATGTAGCCTACATGACGCTAGGGTGGTAAAAAGTTAGCGTAGGGTGGTGAAAAATTAATATTCCACTTTATCCATAGACAATGTACTTGACGCTAGGGTGGTGAAAAGTTAGCGTAGGGTGGTGAAGAGTTAATATTCCACTTTATCCATAGACAATGTACATGACGCTAGAGTGGTGAAAAGTTAGCGTAGGTTGGTGAAGAATTAATATTCCAGTTTATTCATAGACATTGCACATGACGCTAGGTTGGTGAAAAGTTAGCGTATAGGGTGGTGAAGAATAAATATTCCACTTTATCCATCGACAATGTACATGACGCTGATGTGGTAAAGAGTTGAGATTTAAAAAAATATATCCATAGAAAATATGTACATGACGGTGACATATAATGGTGAATAGTTTCTGTGATTTGGTATTTAAAGAGTCAATGCCCCTTTTCCCAGAGAAGGCATATTTATTTATTTATTTATTTATGCATGCATGCATGCATGCATGTTCACGATTTCACAATTCATTGAAGTTAACATCACATGAAAAATGAATATAAAATAATATAACAAATCATTTCAATTTTACAATCCATTTGAATTGACTTCACATGAAAAAGAATATAACAATGATTTATCATAGACACGTTGCAACTAATATACAGTTTGAAGAAAGAACACACAAAGGTGATGAAACATAAGCAAATAGAGCTTGAATCGTGTACCACCTTTCAAATATATAACATATGACAAATAACTCATGCATGACTTATAATTATGGTGCGGGGATATATTGCAATTCGAAAGAAGATACTTTTTAATTTCTAACATACATGAGGTGAGGTCTTAGTATAATTCTTTGATTTGCCCCTAAGTACTGCGCTTTACCCCCCCCCCCCCCTCCCCCTCCATCATCTACTCTCATTATATCCGACCACCATGCCATCGTTGCACTGATCATGCCTGACGGATACAATACACAAAGAATATATTGCGTGTGTGTAGTATAGCGGTTGTATCACTGATCTCTACCCAATTAATTGGGTAGAGATCAGTGGGTTGTATGTGTACAATGCGATCCTTACACTTATCAAATTGGCAATTTTTACACATTGGATGGGCTACCTTCATCTCCGATTAGGTGTGTGAAGAAAAGCTTCACCCATTTTGCATAGGTTCAGCTTTCTGTACTTCCGCGTTCCGGTAAGCAAACATGCCCCCTAAATCGTTATAGATCTGCATATTCTACTCATGTAATGCTCTAATGTACATATATGTCTTACCTAATATCTAATCTAACGTAATTATTTGAATACTTTCTTATCAGATGAACAAATCGTTTATTTTAAAAGAATGACAATTTTAAACATTCCCACATACTAAGAACCATGCAGTGTTTTTGTTTTCAATGTTATGATTGGTTTCATATAGAATAGACCTCTAACGTTAGGCCTAGATTTCTAGTAGGCCTAGTATTCTTAGATTCTAATGCATAGTGGGTGTTGTTGTTGTTGTTGTTGTTGTGTTTTTTTTGGTTTTTTTGGTGGGGGGGGGTAGTGTTCCATATGCGATATGCAATATAAAATGGAGATGTAGAGGGGCGATCTTTCATATACTAGTCTACTAATGATAGAAAGTAAATAGTCTAGGTCTAGATCTAGTGCAGATATATAGGTCTAGCCCATTATAGAATGAGAAAGTAGAGCCGCTAGTGAGAGGGAGAAAGAAATACATAGGCTTTATAGTGTAACAGATTAGAGGAGAGGTCAGAAAAGAGGGAGAGAACTAGAGAGAAAAAAAATGCAGTTAGAGAGAGAGAGAGAGAGAGGAGAGATATAGAGACAGATTCATAACCAACATATGAAGCAACAAAGAAAAGAGGTGGGAATAGAGAGGGGGAAGAGAGGACAAGAAATTAATTAGGAATCAATTTAATTTGGAAATCAGGAATCAATTTAATTTGGGAATTAGGGATGACAGCACTAGCTGTTTGTTATGATGACCTCCATTTTAACTGTTGGGTGAGGTTATATAAATCTTCTTCAGTCATGTTTATAAAAAAAAAATATATGATTATGAAAGAAGATATATATAATCATAATACCCTACATTTTTAAAGCATTGTTAATATAGCTGGAATTGATTCACTGTTCACCATAATATATTTCTACAATATGCATCTAATACTATATAGGTAAGATTATTTTGTACCTATAAACTTGTTGCTTTTGCAGGCTGCATTGACATTGTAGAGAACAATTAAAGATGAGTTCAGCTCTGAGTGGAGTAGAAGCCTCTGCCATAGGTCTCCTCAAGAGGGCGGTAGAGCAGGATGGTAAAGGCAAGGCGCAAGAAGCGTTAATCTGCTATAAAGAAGGAATTAAACTTCTTATGGAAGTCATGAGAGGTTAGTATGAAATTCATTCTTTGGATTTATTTCATATATTTAGTATTTCAGATGTATCAGTGTTTAGCTCTGGCTAACATAGAATATATAAATAACTAAACATAATGAAATATAAAATGGGACCTTGTAGACAGATATTGTAAATTTGCAATGCTTTTTAATGGGTTGATCACCTGCCGTCTGTTCAATATATGATTCAAGGATTTTTAGGTGTTAAATTTGCTATTACATAGTACACACAAGCACATGTATATTAATTATTTTTTTCTGTGTATGAAATCTCACTATAGTTATATATTGTGACATAGTGTTATTGTACTATTTAAAACAATATTAAACAAAGGTATGTCTGGAACGAAAATTCCAACATTTTTACTTCTTTCAATCCGTTATAATTTCCATTTCCACCTCCACCCTGTCTCTTCCTGCCTTCCTCCCTTACCACCCTCCCTCCCATCATCACTCTCTGTTAGTTGACTTACAAGATTACAGGAAAAGCTCTATAATAGAGATCATCATCATACAACACTTGTGTCATTGTTTACTTTCAATCAACCTTCTCATTCAAAGCTTGAAAAATGAAATACCAGAAATCTAAAAGCCTTTTTTTATTTCATGTATCAGTCTGTCTATCCAAATTACACCATAGTTATCTTTTAATACCTGTAGAGACGACAGACCAGATCAGGAAGCACGCTTTTAGACAGAAGATTGAGCAGTATATGGAGAGAGCTGAAAAGCTTAAAAACCATGTAGATTCTCAGATTGAAGGTGAGGCATATTTTGAAATATTTATAATACATCTTCAAAGGATAATTCCTCAATGGGTTTTACAGTATTTGTCAACATCATTGAATTCAGAAAAGAATTCTTCACTAAGTGCGTCTTCAAGCATTACCAAAAACAAAAACAATTGTCAAGGTTTCAGTTGTTGACCAAGGTACAGTTGTAATTATTTTTAAAGTGTACCCTGTGTATTTTGCATCTCCAAGCACCATCAGCTGTGATAGATAGAACAAGTACCAGTATTGCATGTTCTTAACTTCTTATAATATTGTTTCTTCATTTAGCTGGCAAATATCACCAGGCGATTCAGATCACCAATGATTCAACTGGTCATAGCTATCGTTCCATGTTCACACCTTATCTTGATGAATTGGTTACGGAGGTTCACATTGAAGATCCTTACATCCGCAGCAACCATCAGATATATAACCTTCTCAGATTCTGTGAACTTCTTGTAATGTCTGTCGCACCTGTCAAAAGGGTCCATCTGTTAACAGGCAGAAATGAGGTATGTCTGCTTGCTTTTAATTTGAAAGTTGTACCGTGGAAAGTGGAAAATGAATTTCAAATTCAAATTGAAATTAATCCACATCCATTTGTCATGTTTCTGCAATAGTGAGATATTTTTTACCCACCTGTCGGTGACCATGGAGGGAGGTCTAATCCCTCCTGGCCAAACTAGTTCAGAGTGGCTTTAAGTACAAAATGCCTAAACTATAGAAATAAAAACACATAGAATTATTTCTTTTTAACAGAACGTACATCAACAGCAGTATAAGCTTAGTGAGTTGCAAAGAAGTCTTGCTGAGCATGATGTAGAGATGATAGTCTCATATTCAGACACGCTTCATGATAGAGTGGTCAGGTAAGACGCTGTTTTTATGCCTCTGCTACAAAGTAGCCCGGAGGCATTATTTTTTTTGGTTGTCCGTCAGGTCGTACGTCCGTCTGTACCGTCCGTCCTCGTGATCGCGTTATATCAATAACAGAATGATGGATTACTGCCAATCTTAGATCATGTATGTATCTTGCAGAGCTAATTAACTGATTAGATTTTGGGGTCACAAGGTTGAAGGTCGAAGGTCACAGAGCTCATTATGTATTCAAAAATAGCTCGTGATCACGTTATCTCAAGAACCGATTGATGGATTCCTGCCAAACTTTGGTCATGTATGTATCTTGAAGAGCCAATGAACTGATTAGATTTTGGGGTCACAAGTTCAAAGGTCACAGTGCACATTATGTATGCAAAAATAGCTCGTGATCGCGTTATCTCAAGAACCGATTGATGGATTCCTGCCAAACTTGGGTCATGTATGTATCTTGCAGAGCCAATGAACTGATTAGATTTTAGGGTCATGAGGTCAAAGGTCATGGGGCTCATTATGTATGCCTATCAATATCATTAGAACCGACAGATGGATTACAATTAAACTTGAATTTTAAAAATTGCTTCCGTTTTGGTTTTTAAAAATTGCTCTATGGCGGAGGCATAATTTTCGACTGAGTGCAGTCGAATTTCCATCTAGTTCATGAAGGTTTTGTTTTATACTAAATGGCTAGCTCCTGAAAGTATAGTGTACTAAATGTCTAGCTACTAAAGGTATTGTTTACTAAATGGCTAGCTACTGAAGGTATTGTTTACTAAATGTCTAGCTCCTGAAGGTATTGTTTACTAAATGGCTAGCTCCTGAAGGTCTTGTTTACTAAATAGCAAGCTCCTGAAGGTATTGTTTACTAAATGGCTAGCTGCTGAAGGTCTTGTTTACTAAATGTCTAGCTCCTGAAGTTATTGTTTACTAAATGGCTAGCTCCTGAAGTTATTGTTTACTAAATAGCTAGCAACTGAAGTTATTGTTTACTAAATGGCTAGCTACTGAAGTTATTGTTTACTAAATAGCTAGCTACTGAAGGTATTGTTTACTAAATGGCTAGCTCCTGAAGTTATTGTTTACTAAATAGCTAGCTACTGAAGTTATTGTTTACTAAATAGCTAGCTCCTGAAGTTATTGTTTACTAAATAGCTAGCAACTGAAGATATTATTTACTAAATGGCTTGCTGATATGTGTCACTAAATGCAACATAATTTCAATTTCGTGATATTTGTTTTAGTTTTTGCTTTCTTTTATTGTTATTTATATTTGACAGGATCAGAAGTAGGTGTATTCTCGATTAAATTTGATTGAGGGTTTAACATTTATAATTGAATAGTGATAGAAGTGTTCTACATAAGTATATATATACTAGATATATGATGTGAAATGTATCTAACTTTCTCATCCCACACTCTCACAGGTTTAATAATGGTTGGATCATCAAGATTGGACGGGGTTTAGATTATTTCAAGAGGACCGGTCAGTATAGCATCGGATTCTGTGATATGGATCTAAGACGATGTCATGAGACTACAGTGGATGTCTTCCATAGCAAGCATACAAAAGACGGATGACATGAGGGTAAAGGATCAGAACAAATATTAAAATATAGATTACAAAGGAATGGTCTGTTGAGAGCCAGAAGGGCATTTACTTTGTGGAACAGGATATGAATTAATGCCCTTTTAGCTCTTGTTTCTAAATGATAGAAGACACGGAGTACGGTAAGAGGGAGCTATTTATGCAATGACTTCATGGTCAACGTAATGATGATGATGGATGATATCGTGGAGCAACTCGGCCCTTGTGGTACAGGATATGAACTAATGCCCTTATAGCTCTCATCATAGCAAGCATACCAACGATACGTGACACCCAAAATGGTTGTCTGATACTTAAGAGCCAAAAGGCGTTGACTCTCTTTCATTCATTGATTTTCCCTCTCATGTGATGGAGCACCCTAACACTGAGCAAAAGCTGATTTCCATAGGGGTCCACTCTGTGTGAATGGAGATGGCTCACAGCAGATGTCATATCAAGTATCCGAATGATAGATGACACGGAGTAAGAGGGAGCGATTATGCAATGACTTCATGGTCAATGTTATGATGATGATGGATGATCTTGTGGAGCAACTTGTGGAGCAACTCGGCCAGCCCTCAGGGTCAATGATAAAAGAGACTATTATGATATATTTAATTGGTCTGACCATGTCAAATATATATCTAAAACCATTTCATGCAATGTTGGGGTTCTGTCTAAATTGAAATATTACCTACCATAAAACATTTTATTCATACTGTTTACCGGGTAATACTATGTTGTCACCATATATAACGTACTGTACTGTGATATGGACGAATTTCCAAATGTCTGAACGATTCAATTCTAAGATATCAAAAAAGGTGATACGTATTTGTTCTGGTTTTCGCTACAGAGATCACAGCGGCCCCTTGTTTTTTAAATTGAATACCCTCAAAATTTAAGATATTAACTTTTTACAGACTACACTCTTTATGTTTTGTTTTTACCATGGCCAATTGTCTCTAGTTCTATCTGCCCTTTTTAAGAAAAACAAAGATGTACATTCTTATCCATCAAATGTTCATAGTCGCCCGAACATATAGAATTCCCTGCCTTTGGATCAAATGAATATTCACTTTGTTTGTTTTCAGACTAGCAGTGAAAAAAATGCTGTTCTCTCAATATCCTGTTTAATCATGAATGTTTATGGCTGCTTTTATTAACAATGAAATGTGCAATCATCTGTAACTCTTCTCACTTCAACCCCCTCCCCCCTCTATATCTTCCTCTCTCCCTCTCTATCTCTCTCCATCTCACTCTCTCTCTACCTACATGTATCTTTCTTCTCTTCTCTTCTCTTCTCTTTGCTATACCTTTGCATAACCAGGAACCCCCTATTTTATGTATTTTTGTACACATACTTAATTGTCAGGGCTCACAAGGCATAAAGCTTTGCCTATCTTGGAGCCCTGGCCAGTTCTGTTTGAAAAAAATTATATTTTCATTTTGTTTTAATGTATACTGATTTTATTATGTACCGGTATTCAGAACTGAAAAATAAAATTAAGAAATTAAAATGAAAAATAATTACTTCTTAATGAAAGTAGTGAACTGATAAAATAATCTTTATCTTTAAAAAAATTCTAATAAAGACAAAAATTTATATTAAGTAGTTAGACCTTGTAGTCCATTTAAAATGAGAAGATGATAACAATTCAGGAACCACTTAGTCTATGATCAATAAGAAGGCTAGGCAACCATGCATCATCTACTCAGCTACTGAGATCACATATAGGGAGTTGATGCCTTACTAGCTTCTAACACAGGATATTATGATTAATATATATTATAGAATCAGTGAGGTGTCATAGTGGTTTAGTGGTTTGTTCTCTTGGGTGTAAGATGTGAAGGTCATGGGTTCTAGCCATGACATAATGAAACAAATTATTTAGTGTCATTGTCTCCATGTGTAAAACAAAGGTCATATTCAGAGTCAGAAGATCAGCCACAGAAGCTCTTTTGTTTTCAAAGAAGGTTGTACACAAGTGACCTATGTAACACAGCCTTTTCCAAATTGTGGATTTGTCACATAAGAGGATCAACTAGAATGTTTTTGTTTAAAGGACCAAGTAGATTATGTTGAATTATGTAGGAATTGCACGATATAAACAACTCTATGTACCAGTACTATACATTTTCTATCCATTATTTTGTACATATATGTCCCCCAATAGTAGTAAGAACATTCTGTGAGATTTTTCATGATTTTGTTGATATAAGAACACATACAGCTTTCTTTTGGAAGATTGTACACTTGTGTTACCTAACAAGGACATTCCTGTGGTGGTATAGTCAAACCTGTCTATAGCGACCGCCCAAGGGAAACACAAAAAGTGGCCTTTGTAGGCAGGTTCCTTTAGTACATGATTCAATGAGAAACCATTTTCAAGGAAAACACAAAAAGTGGCCTTTGTAGACAGGTGGTCTTTGTAGACAGGTTCTTTCAGTACATGATTCAATGAGAAACCATTTTCAAGGGAAACAACAAATGTGGCCTTTGTAGACAGGTGGTCACTAAAGCAGGTTTGACTGTATTCTGAAAACTAATCTTCACCAGTAAGGGCAATGTTACTTGACATTGTTAAGGGAAATGTTAGGGAAAGTTGCTGGTTAATTTCTGCGCATAGCTGGCTGCGGATGTGCTAGTTTTAAAGAGACATTGATCATAATAATAATAATAATAATAATAATAATGTTGTTTACCCAGGGAGGCCTCATCAGCATCAGAGCTGTTCTTCCTGAGGGCCCTGCAATTGCCGGGTACCCATTTACACCAGGATGGAGAGTGGTAAATGTGGATTATGTCTTGCCAAAAGACGTCGGTGCCGGGCTGAGATTCGATCCCTCAACCCTTATGACCCGGTCACATATAGACGACACACTTGCCGGCGCGTTGAAAATCAGAAAAAAAGTTGTGAGCCTGACTTTTGTCAGGATTTGGGAGAACCTAGCGAGCTGACACCGAATGCATAGCGTGTTGCTAGCGCGCTTCGCGTATACAGGGCGTGTGCTCTGCGTATGTCTGGCGTTGGTCTAGCGCTGATCTAGCGTGCTCCGCGCATGTCTGCCGTCCTTTTGGCGTGTACATTCATGCGTAAAATCCTGACGCACACAGCGAATGACGACAAATGCATAGCGTTGGTCCAGCGTTGGTCCAGCGTGCTTGACGAACGAGTAACGAATGATGACGCACACCTAGCGAACGACAACGCACTGGCCAAAATTGCAAATTTCCAATGCGCTGACCGTGCGTCCCCCATGCGTGCCCTATGTGTGACCGGGCCTTTAGATTGAGAGTCATGTAAATGAACCACTATACCAAGATCAAGCACCAGTTCATGTTTATTATGTGCAATTTCAATTTAATTCAATAAACATACCTCTTGGTCTTACTAACATCAAGATAATACAGTTTTCAGACTACTACCCCTTTTTATTTGTATCATTTCCATAATGGATACCCTCATATACTACTGCCATTTTCTTTTTAAATTGTATAAATATTATTTGCACCTTGGCACTGTACAGTTATTGGTACATGTATTTGTTTAAATTCCACATTGCAGCCCAAGGGCTTAATTTCATTGAGTTTACTGTCTTGCAAATCTATACTTATATATCATAGTCATGCAATAATATGATGAAGAGAAAGATAAAGAGAGAGAGAGAGAAAGGGGGGGGGGGAAGGGAGAAACGAGACAGAAAGGAGAGAACACTAAACAACAATACAGAGGCAGAAGTATAACAGTCCAGAGGAAGGAGAAATTATAAATTACATGATAAATAAGTGGAATCAGTGGATTGATTAACCAAATAATCGTCTGTTTCGTCCCTCGGCACAACAGATGGTTACACCTTTATAATCTGCAATACTGAAAATATAAGAAGAGTGAAATATTTGTGAATTAAGGTGTCACACACCTGTATGTAGTATAGTTATTGTAATAGATTCTAATTTGAAGTATCCTAAAAAATTAAATCCATGTGCCATGTATTAAAATGTTTGTATTTTTACTAAAAGAAATAATGTAATTTTAGAAATTATTTGTACAGATTATTTATTTTTATGCAAGTATTGAGATCAGTAAAATAAATTTATTGCAAAATCATAAATGTTGAATTATGATTTTCTATTTTATGTGTCCTTTATAGTAGTCTACCATTATTGCATATGTTGTTGCTATGGTTTTTGTATTGCTATTTGATATAAATTCAAGGAATCTCTAACCAAAATGTTCTTCAAAAGAGACAAAAACATACAGTAGCTGCTTGAAGGGCTGGCCAGACTTAAGACTTAAACTCCCTAATGAATATAGAATACATGCATTTTCAATTAAAGGTTTATCCTACTACATTGTACGGTTGTAGTTTGGGCAACTGTAGGATGTACCTATAATGAAAAATCTTGTTATTGTTATCATTATTGGTGAGGTCTGACCTGCTATTAAAAAGGAAATGGAACAACTAAAAGCCGAGAAAATGACAGCGATTCATGGCGACTTGCAAGACGTGAGAGGATCCATGGACGACCTAGAGCAATATTCCCGCAGGAACTGCTTAATCTTTTCAGGTGTAGAGGAGAAACGAGGAGAAAATACAACAGAAGTGATCAGAAGTCTATGTCGTCAAAATCTTGGCGTCGAGGTCAACGTTGCTGATGTCGACCGGATTCACAGGCTTGGTCCTGCTAGACCGAATGGCGAACCACCGGAGAACGATCGTCGACCATCGACTTCGAGAGCGACAACAAAGGCAAGAAACATCATTGTAAAGTTTAGCAACTACGGTGCCCGCGAGAGAATTTACAGCGCACGGAAACGTCTGAAGGATTCTCCAGCGATTATCCGCGTGTACATCAATGAAAACCTGACGAAAATCAGATCGAAGCTGTTGTGGAAAATCAGAAAAGCAACAAAAAATACAGAACATCGAGTATGGACACAGGACGGTGTAATCATCGTCAACAAACCCGGTGGTGGACGCATCAAGGTAACCCGTGAAAGTCATTTTGCTAGATTATCTGAACTAAACTTTCATGAATGATTTCGGACATTTTGAACTGTGATGCATAAAGCTTTATCTTAATTTTCTACTTTTGCTCGTTAAATATTATTATTGATTTCATGTATGTTCGTTTTAATACTGCATTCTGTTTAAAATGCGCTGTATTATTTGTTATAAGTGCACAAAAAAGAATCAATCTATATATGCTTGTTCATGTGGAAGTATATGTCATGTAACATGTGCTAAAGCAGAATCATATGCATTACCCTGGATATGCCAACCTTGTTTAAGTAATGCTATTCCTTTTAATCACATAGTTGATGATTTAGACTTTAAGTTCGCTATTCATAACTTTTTTGAAACAGACCACCCTTCATTTCATAATGGAAGTCACGATGATTTACAATTTGATATTTTCTCCCTGAATGAAGTGAAGAGTTCCCGGTTAGATGACCATATTTCTGATTGTAATTATTATTTCAATGACACCTTCAATGTTAAAATTAATAATCGAAAATCAGAAGGTCAATTTTCATTGTTCCACTTGAATGCTCGTAGTCTTATATCAAAGTTTTCTCATGTTCAAGATTACATACATACACTTCACCACGATTTCACAATATACGCATTTACGGAAACCTGGTTTAAGGGAGACCCACATTCATTTTATAGTTTGCCTAATTACAAACTTATTCAAAAACATAGAATTGGTCGTGTAGGCGGGGGTGTGTGTATGTACGTCAGGGACAGTGTCACCTTCAAACCAAGGACGGATTTGGATTTTTGTACTTCAACTATAGATACTGTTTTTATTGAAATCGTAAAGGAAGGGAAGAATTTAATCGTTGGAACTGTATACAAATCTCCCGATACTTGTGGTGCAGAGTTTAATGACCATCTTGAAGAATGTCTTGGTAAAGTTAACAAAGAGAATAAGCAATGTTATATTGCTGGAGACTTTAACTTTGATTTACTTAGTTATGCCCTTCATTCGGATACCAATGCATTTATCGATACAATGTACTCCTCCTCTTTTCTCCCACTTATCACGAAACCAACCCGTGTAACAACTAACTCATCTACTTGTATTGACAATATCTTTACAAATGTTTTGAATAAGCCAATCCTGCCTGGTATTTTGTATTCAGATGTGTCTGATCACTTTCCCATCTTTCAAGTAACGAACTCTTTACCACCAAATTACCACACCCACTTGAATAGGAACAATGCGAGTCAAGTTAAACACCGAATAGACTTAAACTCATTGTGTGAAGATTTAGCATTGTATGATTGGTCTTTGGTAACATCCAAAACCAATGTCAACGAAGCTTACGATACCTTTATTCAAGATTTTAAAAAGATGATTTCAAAGCATTCAAAAACAATACCTGGTAAGGATAGACGTAGATCATCCAAAAAACCATGGATTACGAAAGGCATTCTCAAATCCATTGGTAGAAAGGAACGTTTGTATAAGCGGTATTTAAAACTGAAAAACCCCTCCGTGAAGAAAAAGTATACATCTTTTAGAAATAGGCTTACTCACATTATACGTGTCTCCAAAAAGAACTACTTTGCTGAAAAGCTTGAATCAAATCGCCATGATTTAAAGAACACTTGGAAAACTCTGAACAACCTGCTTGGTAAAGATAGTAAATCGAAATTACCCTCATTCATTCGTAAAGATGGTGTAAGGCTTACTGAACCTAAAGCAATTGCAAATGCATTTAACTCGTTTTTCGTTAATGCTGGTTGTTTTGATGATCCCCAGACCACTGGATGCTTTCGTGACTATTTGAAAACCAGCGTAACGCATTCTTTGTTTCTTTCACCAACAGATCGAAATGAGATCTTGAAGTTATCCTCTTCCTTGAAAAATAAACACTCATGTGGGGTGGATGATATGTCACCATACGTTATAAAGAAGTTAATTTCCTATATTGTTGAACCTTTAACCCATGTGTTTAATTTATCATTTATGTCTGGAACATTTCCTGAATCAATGAAAGTTTCAAAAGTCATACCTTTATTTAAGAAAGGTGATATACATGATGTATCGAACTATCGCCCAATATCATTGCTTTCGACTTTTTCAAAGATTTTAGAAAGACTAATGTACAATCGATTATCTACTTTCCTTCATAAGCATTCAATTATTTTTTCGGAACAGTTTGGGTTTCGAAAATGTTATTCAACAGAGTCAGCTTTACTTTTTGCATCCGAACTTTTGTACAAATTTTATGAAAAGAAAGAGATAGCTTTAGGAGTGTATGTAGACCTTAGCAAGGCATTCGATTGTTTGGATCACAAAATCTTATTAAGAAAATTAAGTTTTTATGGAATTAGAGGCATTCCATTGGAATGGTTCCAAAGTTATCTGTCTAATAGAACACAATTTGTAAAATATAATGAATCTGACTCTGAATTGCTATTAATGAAGCAAGGTGTTCCTCAAGGTAGTATCTTGGGCCCGTTATTATTTTTGCTCTTCATTAATGACATTGTTGAGTCTTCAAGGAAATTACATTATGTACTGTATGCCGATGACACAAACATCTTCTATTCTGGTAAAAATTTGAAAGACTTAATTTTTGAAGCCAATGTTGAACTTCAAAAGGTTGCTAGCTGGTTTTCATCAAATAAACTAAAAATTAATCAGACCAAAACAAAGTTCATGATATTTAACTTTGGCAAAAAAAAAAATGATACTTTAATTGAAAATGTTAATCTGACAATAGATGGTAACTGTATTGACCAGGTACAATTTGCAAATTTTTTAGGAGTTGCCATTGACAACAAACTTACATGGGCAAAACACATTGAATTAATTTCCAGGAAGATTCGGTCCCAAGTCGGTGTAATGAATAAGCTCAAAAGTTTTTTACCATCCTCTACCATGCTTTCTCTATACTATACCCTCATATATCCTTACTTAACGTACTGTAATTTAGTGTGGGCGAGAACGTCTAATAATTTATTAAAGCCCCTTATCATACTTCAAAAGCGGGCTGTTCGGTTGTGCTGCAATGCTTCCTTCAGGGCGCACACCTCTTCATTATTTAAATCCTTAAATTTACTCAAACTTCCAGATATTCTTTCTCAACGGACTTTATTATTTATGTACAAACTCCAAAATAATTTGCTACCAGTAACGTTTTATGACAGTTTTCATTTGAACTCGGATGTCCACTCCTTTAATACAAGAACAAAAAAAGACTTCCATCTACCAAAATTCACTAACTCATTTTTGCAAAATAAATCAATTAGATATCAAGGTCCTCACAAATGGAACTCCATGTCAAGTTATTTAAAGGGTATTAAGAACCACAACGCATTTAAACTTAAACTGAAAAGAACAATACTTGCCACTTATTGATTTATTGAAATACATAACTGATTCATATATTTTGTTAGCATGTAACATTATTATTATTATTGTATTGTATTGTATTGTATCGTATTTCATCGTATTGTATTGTATAGTATATGTATGTTTTTATGTTTGGGGTTGCTTGTTTACAAGTTTTTAACTTATTTTAGCAATCCCGGTATTTATAATGATTTCATTTGTAATGATTTCATTTTTGATGTTTTTATCTTTTGCCGAATAAATGTGAATTTGAATTTGAAATGTGAATTTGTGAATTTGAAAAAGGGACTCAGTAACATTGTTCAGATGAGAGAAAATGGTGCTAAGGAAGTGACTTCAATTAAAGAGAATCTGAAAATTTGAGTGAAAACAGACCGTTAGGACTATAATAAAAAAAGAAGATTATGTTGCTCTTTAGGTGCCAAAACATGGGTCAGTCGGTTGGAATTTTTTTTTCTCTTTTTTTTTACTTTTCCTTTTTCCTACCTCTTTGGGCTGATATTTCTCAGTTTTGAATGCTTTAATATTTTTTTTCTCTAAAAAACGGTAATAAAAATTGGGAAAACTGATCTGATCGATTCCTTATGTCTTATTTTCATGGAAAAACGGTTGAAAAAATTCCAAAATGGTTGGGAGAATTTACTGTTAGAGGGTGCTGCACAGTGACACCTTCAAATGAAACCATAAATATCTTTTTGATTTGAGAGTTTTTCAGGATTTTTTGCATGTTAGAGGGTTATTGCAGTAGAAGGAATATAATAAGTAGCATTTCATACCAAAATTACACAACTTTTTCATCAACCTTCAACAATGTTACAGTCACTTTAAGCAGTAACACATGTAATAAATGTAATTTTAAACTGCTCTCTCTTTTTAGCTCTGTCTCTCTATCCAACCTTTCTTTCACTGTGACATCCATCTACCATCTTCTTTTCCTCAACTCTTTCCATTCCTCTTTTACCCTCCCTGTTTTAACACTTTCTTTCTCTCTCTTGCATTGTTTTCCACCCCTCCCTCTCTCTCTCTCTTATCTTCCCCTCTCTCTCTCTTCACTTTCTCTCTCTCTCTTATATATATATATCGTCGGTGGGGTGACAAAACCTCGTATCTCAATTTTTTGAGATTTTGATTTTTTTGCATAATTTTGTACCTAATGGCCTACGACACCACCTGAAAAATCCATGGAACGCCTCCTGTCTCAGTTTTTTCACAAATTCCACACAAAGGACGGTGTCACAGCACTAAATCTGTTGAGACAGGAAAGGTTTTTTTGCTCTCCTGAAAATTCATGATTTTTGAGATACAAGGTTTGGTCACCCCACCGATGATATATATATATATATATATTTACTTCCCACCATTTTTTACATTGCTAAACATCCATACCCATACAATTAGCTAACTACTTATTACAAATAATTAGATATTCAATCTGAACACCACTTGAAGTTGACAATTATATGAAGTTTATTTTAACTCAAATTCTTCATAAAAAATACTCTTCATTACAGTGCTGACAAATTACAAAGAAGGCAAACACATTTTTAATATATTATACTCTTTATGTAAATTAGAGTTTTACATTTGGAACTACTTTATATACCACACCCATTTACATGTACTTAGCCCAAATTGCTTTAACAAGTTTACAAAAATACAATTCACCATTGCCATCCTACCTATAGGTGACCCATAACAAAACTTGAAAAGGGAAAGTAGTAATCCATGACTATACAGAGAGCACACGCTTATTAATCCAGAAACATGCTTGCTTTGGTCCCTCTATATATATATATATATATATATATATATATATATATTTAAGATTACATAATTCCATCTCTGACTACTGTACATGTGTGTATATGATTGTAACATTTGTTTTACACATCTCTGGATTTTCATATCTAGAATAAATATTTTTGTCTACTCTGTAATAAATAAATAAAGTGTAATAAATGGACATCCTTACCAACATTTCCATTTACAGCCGGGTAGCCTGTATGAGCTTCACCAAAACAATGGCAGTATAATATAGATCCACACACAATTACACTAATTAAATATTCAAGTGTCATACACATATCTATTAATGGTTAGATTTATCTACATGAGGAGCATGCTCGAGACGAGAAGAAGTGGAGAGAGGGAGTGTCATGATGTACCCTTTACAGCTCACTTTATTTATGTTATTACCAAAGAAGAAGAAAAGCCAGTCAGTCATTTAATAGTGTCTGACAGTGCAGTCTAGCAAGTAAACGGATTTCCTTGCATAATTTGAATATTAGGACACTGCTAACGTTTAAATTTTACAGATAAGACTGTAACATGACATATTCATAATTCCTGCAAAGTTCTACAGCATTTGATGTTGGCTGCAAAAGGGACATAGTATCTTTAAAGTGTGAAACCTTATGAAATCTTTTTTCTAATGTAAATCCCATTTTGCCCACACGTTTGATAAATGACCTTCTGATTCCTATTATTCATAATTTACATGATATCAACTGGATATTATTTTCAGCAAACCTTGTTTGAACTCATACTCTAACTACATGGAGCTAACATATCCAATACCACACATGACTGACAGAGATTGATTAGCAGAAACTGATGTTTTCTATAATGCATAATAATAATAATAATATTTTAAACCGAAAATGGAAATTCTTTTTGCCCAATTGATCGTGAGCCCGGCAGCCACTGAGCAGCGCCAGATCGACGTTGATCTATCCCTTATTGTTGAACGCCAAACAAGCTAGCAGGAACTCCCGTCTTTTAACGTCTTTTGGTATGACGCGGCATCTATAGGGCCTGGAAATCTTACAACCTTTACAAATCCCTGAAAATTTACTATTTCTTTGGACTTTTACACAGAGATATTATACATACAATTATGCCTGTTTTTTTAATTGCACAAAAAGGCTCATGCATGTAACAACGACCATACACATTCAAGGTTTCATGATAACCACCGCACTGCAAAACCAAATTGACCGGGCCGGCATGCACACTACAGGTCTCTGTACATTACTCATGGAGACATTGAGATGTAAATTATGACATCAATGATAGACATGTATATCTTATGTCATCAGTGACTGATGCTACTGATTACTGAACGTAGTAATCTGAATATTCTGTGAAAGGAAAAGCAGGAGTGTGATAGCATTGAAGGGGAAGTCCATCCTGATATTAAGTTGGTTTTTATAGAAACAGAAAAATGAGAGAAACGATGAGTCATCAAAAGTTTGAGCAAAAAACAATTAAAAATAAGAAAGTTCGTACACATATTAGCAACTCTGTGACGTATCTTGCAAGGTCCCCTCCCGTTTGCCCTAGCTGTACTGAATAAATTCAAAAATGTGTATTTTCCCTTTAGAAAATTTTCAAACATACATTCACCCTAGATATAATTATCACAAATATGTTTTTATACAACACCTGTATGAAACAATAACTAAGAAAACGATAGTTTATGAAAATAGTTTATGAAAATTTTGTTACACTGATGACAACTTTTAAACATTCATAACTTTCCTACTTTTAATCGGATATTGCTCAAAGCCTCCAACTTTCAATAATTTGTTTCTCTCTTTTTTTCTGATCTTATTAAAGGGGAATTAACCTCTCGACTATGAAGCATTATAATGTCGTAGAGAGTAAAACAATGTTTTGTTTGATATAACAAGTATTGCTGTAGGCCAAATAATATCATCTTGGAAGTACAATAAAGAGACCCAACTTCGCCATATTAACAACGTGACGAGTTGTGACGTATCGCAAGGAGAACTGATGTAGCGCCCAGCACGCGCGTTATAAGCAATACACATCAAACATGGTGTACTGCCAAGTGTTTGGTTGTAATAATTGTTCCTCAAAAACAAAGGGTAAATTGTTTAGGTGGAGAAATTTCTGGACAAAAAGAACAAGTATGACAGGAAAAAAACGATGTGATCTGTAGTGATCACTTTAAATTTTACAGCTTGGAAACGTACGTACGCAATAGCGGTCGAATCCATGCGATACGTCACAGAACAGGCCTTGCGCAACAATGGCGACGTTCTGAAAACTCTCAGAGCCGCCAACAATTAAACAATGCCTTTAACAAACACATATCTTTTAAAAGCCAATTTCAGACATAATTTGTTAGCTTCTGTTAACCCCCAAGACCTTTTATGTCTACAATAACCTGACAGCCTTTAGGACAATCAGAAAGAAAAGAGGGGAAAGTAAGCATAATTCATGAGAGTGAACACATTTAGCCTCCATCATACTACCCATTCTTTCCTGTATCCATTTTGATATTAAAACTTATTTCATAGAGTATGCACTATGCAGTAATGGCAAACAACTTACCAAGTACAAGCATATGATAGTATTGTTAGAAAACTTTGGACAGCCCTACACATGAATTACAAATGTCTGGTAAAGAATAAATATTATGTTGTATATGTAGTGTGACGTCATCCCTTGTGAACATGAAAGCAGATTAAGAGATGTTCAATATTAACAGAATTTATGGAACTTTCCAAATAAAGTAATAAAGTGAATAATTTATAGGCCCCAATTGCACAGTCAAAATCTATACTATTAATACGCAAAATCGCCGCGGGGGGTCCAAAACGGGACAAAACGGTTCATCAAAAACGTCTTTCCCCGACCGCGCCCGCCTCCGCCGTGGCGCAGGGACGGCGGCACAATTCCACGAGGCCTGTCTCCCGTAACCCGCGTGCCACGTCAACCCCGCGATCGACGTCCATGCCGTTAAACGCGGTTTCGGGGTGCCGGGGAGGACGGGCGGACGAGAGATCGGCGAGCGTGATGGATTGCAAGGAGGCGACGAACCCGTGAGAGCGAGTCGGCAAGGCGTGCTCCCGCCCTCTGTCTAATTATCAAAGAGAGACGAAGAGACACACATTGGACGAGAATCCACTCGCGTCAACGGGTGTAGCAAATCTTATTGTAACGGGTGTGCCGCGTACCCCGAATTAGGTCTCTTCCTATAGGATACGCTTTGTAGCATGTAAGAGAAATACACATCAACAGATGACTCACCCGGGTGAGGGGATGTAGGAAATGCACGCTCACACGGGTTGGGCTTACCCGTGTTATGCGTCTTTCTATAGGATATGCTTTGTAGCATGTAAGAGAAATACACATCAACAGATGACTCACACGGGTGAGGGGATGTAAGAAATGCACGCTCTCACGGGTTGGGCTTATCCGTGTTATGCGTCTTTCTATAGGATATGCTTTGTAGGCCAGCCGGACCTGCTGCGTGTACGAACGTACGTGTATAATGTATGCGATGATTCTACGCTCACCGTCACACGCACAGCTCAGTCGGTTCGACTCTGATTCTATGATGATTGCCGTGATTTGTATATAGTTTACATGAATTAGAGGTATGAAAGCAGGACTTACTTTGTGATAATTATCCTGTCCATGTTTACTGAATTTTGATAATCATTCTTCAAAGTAAAGTTTTCACAAGAAATTCATCGTAACTGACAGTTCAGTTGCAAGCTAGCTGCCGTGAGGCACGGGCAGTGCAGTGCGCCACTGCTGCCGAGCACTGTCGGAACTGTGACTGTGTGTGAGCTGAGTTGAGCTAGAGTAGACTCGACAACATTTTGAAATTGCTCTTATTGCCCCTATTTCAATATAGTTTCGTGACTATAGAGGTATGAAACCTGAGTTTAGATTGTGATTATTCTGTCCATGTATAGTTGTATGCTGAATTTCGATATTCATTTTTCAAAGTAACGTTTTCACAAGAAAATCGGACGGTCATCATGGTCGTTTAAAAACATTATAATACTTTTACTATGAAACAGTTCTTGCATACAATCAATGCCTTAAAACGTTTTTGAAAGTATGGGGGGGGGAGGGTCAGGTAGCTCAAAGCGAGTTGAGTGCAGGCGTGATGTCCACGGGTTCAAAGAGCTGAACCGAACCCCCGAAGGCTCGGGGGTTTTAGGCATTTAATTACGGTCAGATGAGCATATTTTTAATAACTTATTTGTGACACTGGCAGGTCGATCACTAATTGGCGTGGGGTCCATAGTAGAGTTGCGTACCAACTACGCTGAGAGTACGCTGGCCTACGTTACTATACCCTGAGGGACGCAAAGGGGTACGCAAGATGGATGCAAACAAATTAATGTTTTAAACAATTCGCGTACTTTCGGCGTAGAAACTTGATGCAGAAAGTACGCTTTTTTTACGTAACACTACGCTACCAAACTAAACAAACTATCCTTAAATGAATTAATGAAAAATTAGCCCAAGAAAAAAGAGCCCCCGAAAGTTGAAAAAGTAACCCCCGAAAATTTCCCAAAAATTTGATATAGATCGAGCCCCCGAAAAAAAAAAAAAATTGTTCACTGGATTCTACGCTCACAGTCACACGCACAGTCGAGCCAATTTGTGCACTGCATGCAGCTGGCTGCTACATATTGGCACAAACCGTCCGATTTTTCGCGTAAAATCTTTACTTTAAAAATTATTATACAAATTTTGTGAACAATGCCAACAAAATCATAATCCAAGCTTCTGCTTTTTTTACTTTTTTCATGAAAACTACATTGAAATCACAACAATAATAATGCAAATAAATCATACTTATCGAGATCCTACCTGACATAGTTTTTGTTACGGTGCGCCATTCATGGTCAAACAGATATATTATAAAAATTGTCTACATAAAAATAATCTAATTTTATTTTCGATAGCACATGGGCCTCTATCTATTTAACCCCCCACCCCCGGCCCTCCCCTAGAATCCCATGGATTTTCCACGGGTCCTCCTAGTATATTTATAATAACCATTATCACATATGTATTTCTGTACAGAATGGCATAATTATATGAACATTGATTCATACTAGGATGACATAATTTCATGAATATATACAAAATTTAGTCACGGCCTTTTTTATATAGCATATAAAATATCAATATTTTCCCAACTTGTAGCTTTGTGTCCCCTCTTGAAATTATACACAAGTATGAGCCCATACAGTATGCTGATCAATTTGCTTGGGCAGTGGTGATGATTTATGAATTCAATTCTTTAGAACATCCTTGTACATGTATCTTTGCTTTTCATAGTATAAACAAGATCATGACAAAAGAATCTCCTGTGATACTGAAGATGGAAATCATGACACCTAGATGAGGTCTGATCTATACACTACTTGTGGTCTACTTAAGAATAACCAGTTCATTTACAAAACATACCTCTAAAACGTTCTTGAAGTTAATCTCGCCATTCCAGAATGGCAGATCTATGCCACCTACTGGTGAGTCTGCCTGCAATCATATATTTATGTCATCTCTTATTTCCATTTTTACAAGGTCCAGGCAAACTTCTATTTACAGTTTATTCATTCCAGAACGGCATGCACTCTGCACTCCAGGTCCTGCCCAGGTACTGACATACCTCACTTGTCATTGTGTCCAGATCGTATTCATCATCTTCTAAGACCACTTCTTCTCTGACAAAGAACTCTGTAAGCCTCTCACCACAGAGCCTTGCAACCTTGACCAGGCATGAACAGGAAACCTCACACTCACCTAGACCAAGGGAATGAAGCTCTTTACATTGACTAGCGATGGTCATGATGGGCTCATCAAGAAGGATATTACCGCTGGCACAGATGACCAGCTCCTGGAGCTTCGGGCAGTTCTGTCCCATGCGAATCAGGATGTCTCTGGATACAGACCGTCCAAAGTACACATGCGTGGCGGGTGTTACGTAGGTGAAAAAGGGTTGGAAGTCTGTGTCATGTAGCACATAGAAGCACATTGAGACAATGGTGCTTGGAGAATGCTTGGATATGGCGTCCCAGCTTTCTTTCTTAATGACATGATGTTGCATTGGTGTGTCATTGTTCTCACAGATCACGTTAACACATAGGTGCTTGAGCTTGACATGTTCCTCTCGGGATAGAGCCAGGAGTAAGCTGTCACTCAGATGTATGTAGTTTATGCTCAGCTCATGCAGCTGTCTACATGTGTCTGCAACATGTAGCATGCCTGAAAAATATATAGAACATACAAAAATTACCTCAATATCCACACCAACAATCTCATAGCATTTTGTCCAAATCAAAAGGATTAAAGCCCCACTGCACTACTTATAGCTACTTGCGCCCTCTATATAGCAAACAATGCCTAATCGTTGACTATTGGTCCCTCATGATTCCCTTTTTCTTATATTAATTGAGAGCTGATTTGATGAGATAATCACCTGTCAGTGACCTTGCAGGGAGGTCTAATCTCTCCTGGCCAAACTAGTTCAGTGGGGTTTTAAGGTACAATACAAATACTGTTTATCATAACCTCATGTCATGAAGTATCAATACAAATGTATTCCTGTCTTCTCATGCTGTTAGATCTACATGGTGCTTACACACTGTGACGCACTGGCAGGACCTTCATAATACAATCGCTAAGGGCTTGACATGCAGTGTGCCAAAGATTGCTTTCTGACAAACGGTCAACTAACTTGGTATTATGCCTCAGTCACACATTTGCGTATTGCTGCGTATTCATGGCAAGTCGTTAGGATAGAGGAATAATACCCCCCCCCCCCCTTTAAACCCAATCTAGCATTCCCTCAGTGCATAGGGAGTTTTTGCCCATCAAATATCTTCTTCTTTTTTTAAATTGTGATTGCTGATATTAAGGTGGTTTTAATAGAAAAAAAAACAGAAAACATGAGAGGAACAGGCCAGTGAAAATTTGAGTGAAATCCAATTAAAAATAGAAAAAGCTATGAATTTTTCAAGTTGTCCTCAGTGAAACACCAATTGGCAACACTGACATGTATATTGGGAGACCCTCTCTAATTTAATATGTACAGAAAATTTCCATAAATTTTACTTTTCTTATTGATGATGGAATAGATTTGTTTCATACAGGGGTTGTATACAAATATGTTTGCAACAATTATATTAAGGGTGCATGTACGCTTGAAAATTTTCTTTGGTGAAAATAGACATTTTCTGATTCTTTTTAGGGCAGAGAAAATTGGAGGGGGCCGCGCAAGATACATGTACATCACAGAGTTGCCAATTTGTGTTTGATTGATCGCAAATTCAGAAATTTATAACTCTTATTTTCAATCAAATTTTACTCAAAACTTTCACTCACTGGTTCCTCACATTTTTCACAGGGTGGACTTACCCTTCAAATAAAAATAAAGTTCACTGGAACGGAAACATTGAAATGGTCAAATATCCCTAGAAGAAATAAAATGAGGTTGTGACTCTAACCTTTGGAGGACACAAGTGGACAACTGGCTATCTTAAGCAGCATGAGGGAGTCCTTGTTTGAGACGGCCATGTTCTCAAGCCATGGGTCATCTACAGGTGTTTCATCCAGGGCTAGAGAGGACAGAGTAGGTGAGTTGACCAGTACCACCGTCAATGGAGTGAGAAGCTTGACCGGATTGACCAAGTGAAAGCTAGGTCTAGCAGTTAACATCAATTCTAAGGTTTTGAGAGAACAGTTGACCAGCTGGGACAGGATATCACATGCTGCTTCAGCCGAGGCCTACATAGTCAACAAACAAGAGAGACGCCAATAGAAAATAATACAAATATCTGAATCTGATTAGTCGCAAAAACAATCCTTATCATTTGACATGCTACTTCTGAGAGGATATACATATGGTACATGTAGTCACTTTTCAGAAGAATTCTTCCAGATTTCTGTTCAGATGGAGAATGTCACGTCTTGACTGACACAGACTGTTGGTGAATGAATATCAGTTGGTGCAATTACGAGTAGAAATACATGTCAGATTGGGCACTTCCCAATATAATCATCCCTCTAAATGATAGACATTCAAGGACAGCATACCCAGTGCCACGTAAGACTAAAGGCTCACAAGAATGTTTCACCCTGATATACATGCAAGTTTCCTTATTTAACTTTGAGATAGTTAATCTCAGAAGCTGGCATCAAATACATGACAAAAATCAGTATAAAAGTGAAATCAAGCTGTGCTATGTAATTTGTAGGTAATTCATTCAAAGCTATTAAACATCCATCAAAGCAATAAGATATGACACTGTATTGATCAACAAAAAATAATAAGGCTTAAAAAAAAAAGATGTTGTATTGCCCTTTAGGTGCCAAAATATGGGTCGGTCGGTCAGAAATCATTTTCTTTTTTTGTTTTTCCCTCTTTGGGCTGATATTTATCAGTTTTGAATGCTTTGATACATTTTTTTTTTAACATTAAAAAAAGAAAATTGACTTTTGGGTCGGGCGCTAAGGGCAATACAACATTCTTTTTTTTTCAACGCCTAAGAGTAAGAGTGGCGTACAAACCTGGTGGCTATCTACTTTAATGGTGACATATTTGAGGTGCTTGGCATACTGTTGAATGACCTGCTTCACAAGTCTGGGTGGAGTAGACTTGATGTAAGACGTCGACTCTTGAGTGAATTCAAACTCAAATTTGTGCCACAGTTCAGGCAGCTTGTAGATGTAATGCCAGTGTTTGCAGACTCTTGATGCCCTTGCTCTGTCTAAGAATGACAGGTTCTTGTAGATCTTGATCAGCACCACGTCTGGGATGTTACTCCAGCTTAATTGATCTGCAACTAGAGTTCAATTGAAACTAGCATTAGCAGCAGTTAGGGTACATTTCCATGAGCAAACAACTACAAAGATGACACCCACAATGTACTGGTAAACACCATCTTACAAAGAAGAATATCAGAAGTATGACATAAGAACAAAGGGCAAACCAACCAAGACATGGATTGATAGGATCAAACAGGGAGCAAAAATGTCTTTTGAGCAGCTAATTAGAACAGCTGAAGACCATATGTAATACGCTTTGAGCTTCACACTTCTACATGTATAGCCATGTTCACATGATGGCAATTTTCGTCGGCGCAAAAGTCGTGTTTAGAACTAGTTGGCGTAAGTATGGTAAGGTTGGCGTAAAGGTCGGCGTAGTGACTGTCTGAACGATAGTCGTGTTAGCTACGCCAACCTTTACGCCAAATGATTTACTCTTGGATTTTTCCAGGAGTAACGCGCTATAAACAGGACTACAAGGTAGCGTAAGATCACAGGGTGAATGCTCTCAATTGGCACTCAGAGCATCGTTGTATAACCTACCATTCAAAACTTCCTGGGTCAAACCTATTGGCCCGAATTCACAAAGGAGGTTTGTCGATTTTATGTGCGTCATATGATGCTTTTTGACGCGTTTCAAACCTAGACGCGTCATATGACGCACATAAATCTCCTTTGTGAATCTGGGCCACAGCTAGTGTTTACCACATGCAAGTTTTTTGATGCCTTATAGAGTGGTTTTCATGGTTTAGGAATGTGTTTGTTTACAATCGAAAATGAAAATTAGATTTTGCATGGTTTAGATGCGGAAGCTGGGTAGAGGTCGACTAGTGAGGGCGCCACCACTTCCTGGACTTACGCTGAGTAAGACTGGGTCGGTGGAAGGTTGTGTTAACATAATCATGGCAAGTTGGTCTGAGTAAGAGCGTATGGACAATTAATGGTGTAAGTCAAATATTGATTAAATATTTGTTGCTGCACGGAAAAACTTACCATGACTAGAAAGCCACGTCTGAACATGGCTTATATCTTAGTGAATATGTGTAGGACCTTTGTGGCACACAGTTGCAATTCATTTACATGTTTTTAAAAAAAAAGACACTGTGGTTTAACACTTCATATCTGAAACAAGCCTTTAATGCACACTGTAATACTAATAGCTTATCTGTGTGTTCTTTCCAGGAAATGTGAAGAATACCAAGCTCATGTCCTTCTGTTTTGATTTTAGGGAGTTAACTCTGAAAAAGACTTAATGAAGATTTGTAAGTAACATGCAATATCTTACAATAGTTTGCTGAAGTTGAATCAAGGTTCTTGTAGAGGATATCTCTGATACACTGCTTCTTATCAGTGGTAGTGACCCTGGAGAATGGTGTAAAGATGGCCTTCTTACTGCTGAGAGGCAAGGCACCAACGATGCAGCTCATTGGGTCCTTAGTAGTAGTTACAGCTTTAATTAAATGGCTGCTGTAAGCCATGCCTGTATCTCAGAAATCAACACACTCCTATCAACTCCTAAAATGAAGTAATGAGAAGAGACAAAGAGAAAAGGTAATGGTATATCAGTTGAATTTCATGTATTTTTATGTCACATAATAATAATAAACTGTATGCAATACCAGGTGTAGAAAACTGTAGATTTATTGACGATTCCTTTATAGCAAAGAGAATGGGAGAAAAGAGGTTGAGAATGATCAACATTCTGAGGGAAGAAATAAGAGAGAGAGAGAGAGAGAGAGAGAGGGGGGGGGGGGTGACAGAGAAAGAGAGGAAAGATGGACAGTAAACTGATAATTAAAGGTAAAGACCAGTAATGGTCATGCGATTGCATTGTGAAAGAAACGTTGTGGAATCGATCAGAAAAGGTTGATCATCTAGCATCTAGCATCTGCAAGGTTCTGGAATCATCAAAATGATAAGAAATTTGGCCCATTCTTCGTAAAGTTACAAGCACTATACACAGAAAGATGTATATGGGACTACCCTATATCTCTCACACGACCATGAGAGAAACAAATTTACCAAATATATGAATTAGTAGGCGGTTTCCCAGCAAATTTGTTATCATCATGTATTAGTCAAAACATATTCTTTCACATGATTGGTAATGAGAGCTTCCATTTCATTTTTTGAAATTGGGGCGTTTCCAATACTGGTCTTTACCTTTAAGATGGGAGATCAGTCTATTCCATTAAAATCCTCTCTGCTATGTATTTCTGTCATGTGACTGGTAAACATCAACTGTCACATGACAATCAACTGTCACATGACCATAGACTGGTCTCAGATAGCTGCAGTGTGCCTGGTGATTCAGGCTTGTTTCAATACAAATATATGGGCTGGGACAATTATAAAATGTACGGTATACAGGTTATGATTTTAAAGATTATGCCTACATGTACCGGTATACAATAGTGAATGGCAATAACATGCGAGCGTTTTACTAACATATTCAAATTTACGGATGTTTTCTTCCTGGGAACCTACTAGCTGACGGGTTATTCCATTAATCTGTTAGTAATGAATGAACTACAATACTCAGAATCCATTCTGCATACATTACTTGTTGCTATGTCAGGCAAGCATTGGGCAAGCTTTCAGGTTGTCAAGAACAACCTCTATTTAAAAAGTATCCATAAAATTTGAATATAGTAGTAAACAGGTCTATTGTTGAAAGCAAAGCACAAAACAAACATCAGGAAATAGTGCTATTGAATTAGCATCAAGTACATGTAAATGTACATGTAGAAAAGATTACTGTTTCAATAATAGATCATTGAGATTTAATCAGTGCACCTTCCACATTCAACGCCTACGGATAATCGGATACCCCTCATATACTCTAAAGAGATTGGTTTCTACTGATTCTCCATCATGTATATTACTGTACATTACAGGTTTGTTGGAGCTGAACTATAATTACCATAATATTAGGGCCAGTGGCATCTACAATCCCTAACAAAGATTATCAAATGAGATTAATAGACGCTTCTTGTGCATGTTACCTTGTGAAAAGGTCGATTTCCTGTTTTTCTGGTATAATCTAAGGTTTTCCTGGCTACAATACACCCACCAGTACACATATTTAAACAAGCACAAAGAATAATGTTTTGAAGTACATGTACACATACGTATGTATGTCAACATGTCCATTCAAGTGACATACATGTAACTGACCATGGTCAGACCGAGGATCTCCTTTGTCAGACAAGAGAACAGTGCTTTCCTAGGTCAGACTTGATTTGCCTTCCCGGCTCAAGAACAAATGATTGAAACTGAAGGACAGTCTACTATACCTGTACCAAGTTCAAGAGATATATGTAACAGCATGCATCATTTGCTCTTTGAGGAATTGGGATGCAAAGATAGCATCAAGTGTGACTTGCAGAAAATGTGTTGCATGTACACATGTACATGTACATGTACATGTACATGTGTCCTAATTAAAATGTAGAGCACTTAGAGACTTCTGATGATAATTAGTAAGTGTTAGGCTATATAAGCAAAGATAACTATTATTATTACCGGTATTACAAATTGACTTTACATGTACAGTACATGTATATCCCAGGGATTCCACTGTTGTATGTTAAACACCTTCTTCATGCGATCAAATGACATTGACTTAATAGCTTTGGACCATTTTCACCATCATCTTAATCATAATCATCATCACCACCACAACACTAATAAAGATGATGAAGATGAAGGTAGATAATGGCAAATTGACAACCAGGACAAACAACAACATACATTCTAATGGTAATGATAAATAATGATATAATCAGAATAATATTAGCAATGATAATAATAATTAAAGTAAATATCAATACCCTAATTATAATACATTGATGCTCAAATTTGGTTCGAGAATTTGTCTGTCCTCCAGCCTAGATTTAAACTTTATTTGCCAAATCTTACATTTATCACAATAACAAAAGGAATAACACAAACTGGCAGACTACTTCGGCACTACTTGTCATTTACAATGGAAGAACATGGCCTACCTGTTTCCTGTTGTGTGGCACTCAGTTGCAAAAAATCCCTCTCTCAATTCTCCTCAATCTGAGATGACAATCAGAGTAAGATGCAGCTAATCTACCAATGAAGTAGTGAATTGTGTGATACTGATAGACTAATACCAGACAAGTCTTTTGATACGTGCACATCAGCCCATGGTGATCAGAAAACAAGAGAGTAGCCAAATTGCCTGAAAGAAGGAAACAAATCATACAAGGCTGTAATAAATAAATGGAATTGCATGTCCAAACGTGCTGTTGCTGTGCAGTAGTTGTTCAAATCACACAGCACAAGTTAACTCAATCAAGTTGAAATGACACTGAAGTTTACTTGACTTAAAATTATATACCTAAATCCAAAAAGATTAACAGAAATCTAGCTCTACAATAAGCTGAATTTGTTCTTGAAAGTGTCAGAAAAAGACCTGTTTGGTAAAAGTTTGCACAGAATTTGACAAATGAAAAGGAACGGATGACTATTTAAAAGATGTTATCATCAAACATTCATATGAACCTCAAGTTGGACTTGTTGTCTCTCAACTGTGATGTATTTGGGGGAAAACTCTCCAATTAGTTTGGAAATTTTACTTATAAATATTGAGAATTTGTTGCTCTCTCACAAGTTCTTTTCCTTTGAGGTTGTACTCATTTTGGATAGAATTATGTCCTCAAACGAATACACCCTGATCAGTGGAAAATTTACACCTTCTGTCATTTTGTGTGCAAAAAATGGGGTGTGATAAAAAAAATATATTAAAAAAAATAAAAATACAATCTTTTTTGTTACAAACTGTACATGTATCTATTTTTTTTCTCATTCAAACTCTCACTGATCCATTTTCCTTACATGTATTTGTGCCTAGACTGTTAAACAGTATTTTGTCATGATTTGTATTCCATAACTTTTTGTAAATTTTCAATATCTTCTTTTTTCTTCTCACCTGCTACAACTGATTGTAAAGGAAAAGGATAATTCTTTAATTTTGTCTCAACCCTCAACTTATGACCGTATTTCAATGAATACATAATAAATGCATCATCGAAAATTGCATGAAGAAAAAGTTATATTAAACTCATGCCTGCTTTTCTAACTTACTTACAATTAGTAACATCACATATATCTCCAATTCCGTTTAACCGCCAGTCAAAACCGGACGGTTTATTTATTTTTATTTTTTTAATTTTAATTTTAATTGGAAAATCAAAAGAAATCACATTATTAACAAATAATGCAGGGCTGACATACATGTACATGTATGATGACTATAATGTCGCCCAAACTATGTTAAGAATTTTAAGATTATGCTCATTTTGATCATCATCTTTTATCCTCATTTTAGCTCCCACTTCCTTTTGAACCCTCGACTAAAATTGTAAACTTAAAATGGTAAGCGTTTTTGAAAAAGAGAAATAGTTAAATTAGTTGGGACTGTTTAGCTTTAGGAGTGAAATGACAAAAGGAAAACATGTCCTCTATAATTATGACAACTCACAAAAAGTGAGTGATTGGAAAAAAGTGATTTATTGGAAAAAATTAGGAACCTCTCATATCCAAAGCGACACTTCTGCACAATAAAAAAAGAGTGTCTATTAAAATGGAAAGGGAAATGATGTAAGGGCAAATTCCTTATTAAACAAATGTAACAGTTTTAAGCCTGGTAGTCATGTGGATATAGATTCTAACTAAATTGACAGAATTTTAATATGGGGGGGGGGGGGCGGGGGGGCTAAGTTACTTTAAGCTGCATTGGATATGAATCCGCTAAAGTGACATTTTAGTCCAAAAGTTTGGCCGGAATTCATTGGCTAGATCTAGCGATAAAGAGAGGAGCCGACCCTACCTAAATAAGAGGCTAACGAATGAAAGAGACAGACATTTTCGGTCTAGGTAAATATGTATTCATAAAAGCTGAATTTAATACTCAAATCACCAGTCACAAAGACAAAAGAAGAACAAAAATATCCTCATTTCTTTAGATCATCAGGGAGGGGCAAGTTCCAGAAAACATTTATAGACGTACATGAGTGCACCCTAAATATCTGTTACATTTTACAAATTATTGCTAAACATCTCTATGTTTCAATTTGTAAAATGTAACAGATATTTAGGTCTAGTACTTGACCCAGCATTAATTACTCTAAGCTAAGTTCATATCTGTACACAAAAACAAATATAGGCCTATATATAAGGTCTAGGGGGTCTAGATGATATTGATGGATTTTTGATCTATCACATGAATAATTATTATGTAGGGTCTAGTAAGTGAGGTACAAAATAACACCGGAGTGAGAGCACATAGATACTGGAAGCCAGACTGCTGAGAACACAGCATTCTTCCAGAATCTCGGGTAAAGGTAAAGATACCAAGATATATTAAACTGTCATGACATGTTAGGCCATGTAAAATTGATTACATGTTGATCGTCCGGATTTTTTGAAAAAGAGGAGGAGGGTGTACCATGTTATTTGATATTTGATATTTCAAAATGGCCGCTCAAAATGGCCGCTCGGTACATTTTCCCTGACAGTCGAGGCTATTTTTTTTCAAGATGGCCGCCGACAATTTTTTTTTTTTTAAATCAGAAATAGAGCCATTTTAGCAGTGTTTTTCATGTTTTTTTTTCTTTCAAAAAAAAAAAATCAAAAAAAATTTCAAAAAAATTTCAAAAAAAATAAAATAACAAATAACAAAAAATAGGAGGCGGCCCCCAAAAAGGAAGCGGGCGGGGACGATCAACATGAAATCAATTTTACATGGCCTTATGACACTGAATTGGTTTATCATTTTTTGCTGTAACAAATATAATGACCATGATGACTTGACCAATCCTTTGACTTTGTTTATTTTTATTTAGACTCTAGCCTCTATGGGCTATTAATTTATGCAAGCCGATATTATTATAACAAAATATAACTAGCACAATCCTTTTATGTTTATTAAAAAATAAAAGATTCTTACTTTTGTTTTGTATGGTACCTTTTAATTATTTCTAACTGATATATCGGTAGTCGTAGTCAAAAGCTTTCACCCTTTGTTTTCGAGCCATTATTCCAACACGAAAACGAAGGGTGAATGCTTCACAAAACTATCGCTACTTTAGTACTTGGCTCCTGCTCTCACCTCTCTTTCCAACTGGATCAACCCCTGGGGCCCGTTCCTAGAAACGGTCATAAGTCTAACTTCTTGACTATCCCATTGAAACGTGTGTTAATTCTATAACACACGTTTCAATGGCCCCTGACTCTTTCACAATCTCTCTCTCAGTTTCATACTTGACCTCCACGTTAAATGTATGTGATGCCACTGTAAACCGGCGCCGGTGTTGGAGCTTTCCGGAGTTACTGTAAACCTGCCTACCCTTTTTATATGTGTAGAGGTCTACTACCAACACCTGCACCAACTGCAGTTCTCCAAACTGGTGGAAGCCAAGCCAAGAAGAAGAAGAAGGTACTAACCTCGTCACATACGCCGCACTTCTCCGGCTATCTTCGTAAAGCTTGTCGTGTGAGCCGTTGCAGTACCGTACCGGTATCTTGGCAGATGCTCGATGCTCGATGGCCCAACGATTTTTTGCTCTAACTTCTAACTCTAAGGTGGCTCTGTTTCCTATAATTTCTCCGCCATTTCTCCTACACTTTGTACTGTTTCCTCATAGTAGCCAATTATTCACTTCATTCGAAGAAGAGACGTTTTAACTGCTCAGTTCTTAATCTTATCTTGCAATCTCTCTCGAACTCGGCAGAGCAAACCGACAAATTAGGCATTATACCGATGACAGTGTTTACGCCATAAATAGCCTATGTTCCATGATCTCGCCAAACCTCCGGCAAGTTTTTACAGTTGATCACTCTATATGAAAGATTATTTACATCAGTTAGATTTAAACTGTCTTTTTAAAGTTTATCTCTAAAATTGGAGCCTAAAATGTCTAAGTCCATAACTAGAACTAAGTTTAAAGGTTTTTTTGATAATGAGGGTAAACTAGTTTTGCCTGGAAATCAGACTTTGAATTGGGAGCTAAACATGTAACCACAAACAAACTGTCGAGCACTCGTGCACGAACATGCTCTCGTGAACGACGTAATTTGTACCCAAAACAAATGGACGACTGCTTTCAATTTTGTCGAGGGCGTCCTCGCTGTGAAGGTGTTGGCAGATGTGATTACTTTGGAGCTATAGCTGGATGACATAAGGCTATAGATCAGCTAGAGCAAAGCTAATTGGGGGTTACTGCTTATGGGCAAACAAAACTGTATATAATAACCAAAGCCACTAGCACTAGGCATGCCGTCAAAGATGCGGCATATATATACAAATTCAAACTTTATTGATTTCAATCCAAGCAGATATGATGCATTCTCTATTTTTGTACACATTTTGGTTAACAAATTTCAAGTTATTGTGTAACATAGATAATTGAGTGTAAGAGTAAAGATAACCAGGAGTGACACAAACTACATACTACTGCATGTCAGGCGCGTAGCCAGGGGGCGGTGGAGTCGAGAACGTACGGTACAAGGAATCGTCTTCCTTCTCTAATAGATTAATGAAACGTCAAAACTTCCGCGCTTTGCGCGTGAGGTAGCCTTTTGACAAGGCCTGGTGACTCCATCGAACTCAAACTTGGTTTGAGTTCGTTGGGTGACTCTAGCTAAGCGGCTGAGATGAGTCTAGATACCGGGAGTGAACGCGCGACCGAGTGACGAATGTCACGAGGCCTTTTGGAAAGTGGGTTTCACTGCTCCGCATGAATTATCCATAGATACATATTAGCATGCCAATACGCCTACTTTGGATTTATTGACCAATCAGAACGGCGATCTCCCAGTTGGCTTCGTTCGTGATTCGTTCCATGTAGAGGTCAGTGGTCTTAGCACGTACGTAGTAGTTCATAGCATGTAGGTCCATGTTCGCACTACGTAGAGTTTACTGTGTGTGTGTGTGTGTGATGGATACTATATGCTGACGTCGTGCGAGGATACGTTCGCTGATTTGACGCTACCATTTCGGTAGAGAATTCCAGTTGGAAACAAGGGTTAACATAAGAAATCCAAATCAGATTGATAAAGGCCACTAGCTAGGAAGGGCTTAATCTCGCTCTCTCGTTCACTTGGATTTTCGCGATTAGTCTCGTTTTAGTCGCTCGGCGTCTATCAGACAAGTGGCCTTGTTTAAAGGCTACGCGTGAGGGGGACTGAATACAGATAAGGATTAAGGGTCGAGAAAGGTACAACGAATCGTCTTCTTTGTCTAATAATACGTCAAAGCTTTCGCGCTATGCGCAGGAGGGGCGGACTGAATTCAGACAAGGATTATGAGTCGAGAAAGGTACAACGAATCATCTTCTTTCAAAGCTTCCGCGCTTCGCTTGGGAGGGGGGAAACTCCCCCCTCCCTGCACCCATCCCCTAGGGAGCGCGCTACGATTCGCACGCTTCACGTGCTCACTACCGCCCCCCTTAAATGAAATCCTGGCTACGCGCTTAATTGCTGCATGTCTCACCTGTAATATAATACAGGGATGAGATTATATTACTCTTAATACTTTATACAATTTTTGTCCCTTTTTCTTTTCAAATAAAAGGAAGAAAACAAAATATAAATATATATACAACGATAATAAAACAATATACATATATATATATATATATATATATATATATCTTTTTATGATTACCAAATTTAGATCATCCCGACAGCTCGACCCTATTCCTATTCCAAACTCGTGGGGGCAGTGAGCATGGGAATAAATAATGCCTTTTACACTCATAATTACAACGGTAAAAAACAATCAATGATCTACTAATTTCGTAATTAGTCGTTTTTCTATCACATAATAAACAATCAAAATATATTAATAGTATACATGATAAAGATAAACAGCAATGTAAAAAAACAGAGGTAAGAAAATACGTGGTAACAAAAATATTTGAACTTATGTAGGCCTATACATTATATACAAATATTTATTTGTATGTATATAATTATGTATATACTTATACAACAACAAAAAATACTTGAACTTTGTATATATGTTTACATATATACACATATTTGTATGTATGTATATATACATACATATACAAATACATATTATATGTATTTATTTATTGAAGAAAAAAAATTAAGCGGAGGAAGGGGGGATGTTATGTGTATTTTTATGTTGATTCAGTAGTATTCGTTTGTCGTACATTTCACTTATTCCAAATATTATAATTGCATTTATGTCGGTTTCGTCATTGGATATCAGTAGTTTAAATTTCTCATCGTACGTCGTTTAGATTTTGAAAGTCAGGTACTATATTGGGAAGTTTAGAGTATATTTTGAATCTGAGATCTATTACGTATGTACATTTTAGGAAGTGTATTTCATTATCTATGTCAGTTTTGCAAAGGGGGCATATCATGTTATTTTCTTGTACCGACCTTCCTCAATCATGAGGTTACTTTTGCTTATTCTGATTTTCGTGTATTTAGCTATATGTGATTTGTCAATATCGAGTAATAAATAGTTTTCCAATTTGTATTTTGTTTTTAGGATTCTATATCTTTTTAGTTTAGTAGAGTATTCACTAATATTTTCATTTGATAGAATGTCTTTCCAGGCTTTTATATAACTATCTTGTATCTTGTATCAAATAAAAATACTTTTATTTTCAACATTCTTCCTACCTTATCAAAAATTATTATCTTTGTCTTTTCCGTATTAATTCCACTTCACACAATATTCATTCAAGTGGTTTAATGCTGTTTGTAGTCCACACTCCTTTTCAGATACTATAACCAGGTCATCTGCATACAAAAGACATGACATTTTTTCTCCCGAATGTAATGTTACTGGGTGACAATAATCTCCAAATATTTCTACAATCAATATCATTTAAATATATAGAAAAAAGTGTTGGGCTTAATATAATACACAACCGAAGTGGGGAAAGATTGGGTTTTGTTTTGCAGTTTAACAGAAAATCGTATATCTTCATAATTGTGTTCGATGATATCGTAGACTGGACCGGTTGTACATTGTTATGGGGGGGGGGGGGGGAGGCGCCAGAGCTCGAGCATCCCACCTGTATTATTATGGATCTACCATGAATTGTATTGGCTGAATCCTTCGTATACATTTTCAAGACATTTCAGTAATAACTCTTCAGATAGGAATAAATCAAGGACGTAAATGTTTCACTTCAACAGTGGGGGGGGGGGGGGGGTAGTAGTACTCCTTACCAATGACCATATCTTGTTGATCAACGACAAGGGCGTCAATCCCGGGGGACAAGGCGACACGTCCACCCCCCCCCCACCATCATTTTTTCTAGGGGGGGGGGGACATCATATCCAATGTTCCCCATGTTTTGTCAGAAAAAAGAGCGACCACAAGGAACAACGATTTTGTATACAAAATCTCACGAATTGGCAAAAAAAAAACACGTTTCACTATATTATTAGAGAAAGAAGACGATTCGTCGTACCGTTCTTTACTTTTAATCCTTGTTTGAATTCAGTTCCCCCTTCCAGCTTTGACGTTTCATTAAATTATTACTCTTAATCCTTAATTTTTTCCCCTTCCGGGCAAAGCTCGGAAGTTTTGACGTTTCATTCGATTATTAGAGAAAGAAGACGATTCGTTGTACTGTTTTCGACTCTTAATCCTTCACCCACAACAAAAAGTGAGTCATTTGACACATTTAAGCATAATTTTCGTGAGTCAGGTGTAAATTGACTCATTAGTAACAACCAATGAGTCTCTATTGACTCATTTATATTTCACCAGTGTGTCAATCATGAGCTGACGCATTTGCAAAATGCTTCGACTGACTCACATGGTCGTAAAAAATGAGTCAAGATCGACATAAGAGCATTTTAGAAGAAAAAAGTGAGTCAACTTGAAAGTGAGGCTGTATGCATGCGCGCGCATGCTTTCGTGACGTCATCCAAAATGCGCATTCTCGAGCCATATTTGAATTCCCGATCGACGACGCGACGTCGCCATCTTATATCTTGGATTCAAAAGAGTTTTGACTGCAGCTAGTGAAAAATTGGTACGCATAATTATTCATATGGTTTTAAACGATGATTTTTATGACTGGATTCGTGGGCTGAATCTTCTGATTATTATACAAATAATGCATGCGTTCATTTTACGATATCCGCACTCGAGTTGATGTGGCTGTGTGTAACTTAACTATAGATTCTCACTATGAACATGACAGACAATGAAAGCGGACAAAATATACAGTTCCTCAGGAAAACAAAGGAACATCCCTTCACTGCTATTATGTAAAAATGTGTAGAACAGGTGAATATGCATGTGTCACCTGTTCTACACATTTTTACATAATAGCAGTGAAGGGCTGTCTCTTTGTCTACCTGAGGAACTGTATATTTTGTCCGCTTTCATTGTCTGTCATGTTCATAGTGTCTACTGTATCGCACGAAGCCGTGTCGAATGAAAACATGCATGATCTTGCATCATTGTTTTATACAACGAAACTCCTAGATCCTTGTTATTTGATGTAAAACGAATTAATTCAAGATTGTTTCGTGACAGTATGGGTGACAAATAAATCTCAAGTTAAGGCTTAATTTAGTGCGTACAAAGTAGATTTTTCAGATTCGGGTAGCGGGACCACCGATTACATCGCTAAAATGTGATATTTTAGGATATATTTTCCATTGCAAATGTGGACAGTGACTCTGGCATGGTATGGTATGTGTGTGATAGGCCTAGGGAGTAGGGGGGTCTATGTCATGATGCACCCACAACAAAAAGTGAGTCACCCTTACTCAAATTGATGAGTCACTGGTTTGTCCGTACAGCGAAACACTTGAAGGATCATGACTGTGAGTCACTATGACTCGATACAAATGAGTCTTATTTATCTAAGACTCACTTGAAGTGAGTCTTAGAGACTCATTTGTATCGAGTCATAGTGACTCACATGATCCTTCAAGTGTTTCGCTGTACGGACAAACCAGTGACTCATCAATTTGAGTAAGGGTGACTCACTTTTTGTTGTGGGTGTTGTCTGAATTCAGTTTCATCCTCCCGCGCGAAGCGTGGAAGCTTTGACGTTTCATTAAATTACTAGAGAAAGAAGACGAATCGTTGTACGACTCTAATCATTATCTGAATTTCCAAAATGTTTCTTTGTCCGATTTCAAGTCACAGTTCGTAGGGCAAACAAATTGCCGGCCGACCGACATAATACATCTCGCTGACTCCAAACTTTTGCATTGTACACGAGGATCGAGCAAGAATACCGACACAGCGGACCCGACACAGCAACATAATTATCTATGCGTATCTTTCTTGCCCCCTCGACGTGGTGACTCTACCCAACATCCCCCCTCTCTCTTACTCCCACCCCTCTACTTTCAGGTTCTTACCCCCTGTCTCTTTCCTCTCTTTCATCCCCCGTTTCTTTTGTTTCCTTTTTCTCTCCTTTTTTCCTTTTCTCCTTTTCTTCCTATTCTTTCTTTTCCTTTCTTTTCTCTCCTTCCTCTTTTTCTTTTTTCTCTTTCTTTCTTCTCTTCATTTTCCTTTCTTTTCCTTTTCTTTTTTCTTCTTTTCTTCCCCTTTCCCCCTCATTTTCCCCTCCCCCTTTTCTCATTTTTCTCGACAGCAGCCCAATTTTACCGCCAATATCCTGACAGGTGGGGGTGACACACACCACACCCCCCCTTTAGCGACGCCCCTTAATGTTTTCCCATTATCCTTTTAAAAATGCTCTCGCAACTCTCTTCTATCGTTGTTTAATTCTCTTTCATTTTTTTCCTTTCTCCTTTAACTCACACAAATTCTCTGTTACCCCCTTTTTTTGGGGGGGGGGGGTGGGGGGAATGGGGCTACACGCCTGGCAAGAGGGACCCCATACTATGAACACTGCAAAATTGCGTACCTCCTCCCCCCCCCGCCCCTTTCCTGGTAAAAAAACACCTTCTCATAATATCATACCCCTTTCTTTCTTCCCCTTCTCATTATGCTCCTTTTCCCCCTTTTCTCTCCTCCGTCTTTCCCCTTTACGAGATAATATTCCGTACGTACGCAGTAAATTATTCCGTACGTACGCAATAATATTCCGTACGTACGGGAAAAAAATTCCGTACGTACGGAATATTATAAATAGAAATAAAAAGCTTCTTTAATGCTCCATCTATACTTTTATGGAGATATCCAGATGTGTAGCATATTAAACTGGGACACAAGTATGAATAATACAGGTTGTGAAGGGTGGGAGGGGGTGGATACACTGAAGGTCTCAAGGAGGGGGATACCCCACCTCCCAGGAGAAGAACATTTCGGATATTTGGGTTATGAAACTGAGAGATTAGATGCATTTTAAAGTTAAATTTCAAATGCAAACATCCAGAATTTCGATGAAATTTGTTCCCAAATTCCAAAGTGTAGACCGGAAGCAAAATTTTGGCTAAACTACAAAAAACGTGTTTTGTTAATTTTCTTCAAATAATCTTAATGACTTGATCGGCCTAAGAGAGAGGGAAATTAGGGATCAAAATAACATCTCTTGAACGGGACATATAAATATATCCAAATGCACATTGAAGTGCCCCAGCTGACCTAAGGAGGGGGGGGGGGGTGGGTATTTCTGCTGGTGTTCTCCTTGTTTGTTGCTGATAACAAATGGATTGTAACACATTTATGAAGTAATGACTTTCTGCTGTTTACCAAAGAATCATTTTGTACTTTACTGATCAAAAGAGCAGTGTTTTTCACTGTGAGTAACACCACTCACAACTCAGTTTGTACTTTAGTTCAAGTTCGTTTATTCATTTCATTTTCATAAAAAAAAACAGCAAATGCAAATAAACATACAAGTATATATACAAAGAATGTTCAGTTAATACAATAGCTTCAAATGACATAGGAGAAAAAGGAAAAGCCCATGGTGGCCTTGTATAAAAAGTTCCCCGAATATTATAATTTATATTATTTATATTACTGAGCATATATCACAAAATACAGCGATAAACACAATATAAGACAAGACAAACTACAAAACATGTTTGAAATAATTTAAAATTGGAGGGGGGCGGCAAAAAGGTTTAGAAGGTAAATATAACGGTACTCAGAATAAAAGGTCAGTTTCATTTGTTTTTTAAACATTGGACTGTTTTTATATAGGCGAATGACTTGAGGTGGAGTGTTCCATATGTTTGGCCATAAGTATTTCTTACAGATTTTTTAGAGAATGAAATTTTTACTTTCCATAAATGAGACGTGTTACAAAGCCGAGTATTGTGAGAATGAATTTTGTTATTGATAGAAAATATGGATGATATTCTTTTTGGAAGTATATTTTCAAAAAAATGAAAACCAATGATCAAAAGAGCAGTGTTTTTCTACTGATAATCAATTACTTGTAATACAACTCACAAATATATAGCAGTGGCTTTCTGCTGGTTTTCAGCATATTCAGTTAAACTGCGCCCCATGTGGTGACCTTGAGTAAGTTTGATTAATTGCACAATATAATGTATATGACTTACTCTATATCTGTGCAAATTTTGCATTAATTTGCTGGAAAATATTTTGGATTTGGCCTGGAAAACCACAAAATATCTTGGTCTTTTTTTAGGGTTGAAAAGCAGTTTACAGGGTATTGAGTATCTCTCTCTTCTTATGAGCTATGAAATAGGTTGTAAGAAATACATTATTGCGTACGTACCGAATAATTTAATGCGTACGTACGGAATAATATCTTGTACGTACGGAATATTATTGCGTACGTACGGAATAATATATTTTTTTGGTTCGCAAAAATGGCATGTTTGGGGCTTCGTAAATAACATTAAAATATAAAATTTTAGTGAACTTGAATAAAAAGAGGCTGAACATTAGTCTATTTTTGAGAGATAACAACAACAATTAGATATTTAAAGGCGCACTAGCTATATATTAAACCTTATATCTTCCAATTACGAGACGAGCCCCTATCCGCAAGGCTGCTGTGTATTTAATGTTTTACTTATTTTATCTATATAAACACTTTCTGTTAAAATCGATACGGTAGGAAAGAATTAATTTTGATATTGAAAGAATAAGGTTTTTTGACATTCAGTTCTTCGTATATTTCCGAGAGTCACTGTTGAAGAAAGATCATATGAATATAATTGTGTACTCCTTTTTTTTTGGGGGGGGGGAGTGTCCTCTTTCCTTTAAAAAGAAACTTTATTTTTGGCAATCTGCGTCCTTGATGTGTTAAATAATAATAATAATAATAATAATAATAGCCTAATAGTCCACTCCAAATTTTATTAAACCGAAACGGAAATTCTTTTTGCCCAATTGATCGTGAGCCCGGCAGCCACTGAGCAGCGCCAGATCGACGTTGCTCTATCCCTTATTGTTGAACGCCAAACAAGGTAGCAATAAACTCCCATCTTTTAACGTCTTTTGGTATGACGCGGCCGGGGTTCGAACCCACGACCTCCCGGTTGTGAGGCGGACGCTCTACTGACTGAGCCAACACTCCGGTCAAGGAGAGAAGAAAAGAAAATGGAGATAGAAGTGAAATATATAGAAGACATGCTGGAAAAGAGACAGAGAGGGCATGTATGTGTGTCCGTTCACTTTAGAATGCAATATTTTCCCATAAAGTTTTAAAGGGGCAAGGGGTATATCGATCCCCTCCCAACCTGGTCAATATGCCCCATCTGAATTTGACGGCGTTTTCAACCGGGATGTCGCGGCACCCTGGAGTACCGCGAGAGAATTTAGGTAATATTAGAAATATATTTGGGAATAACGTCAACTTCATGAGAACAAAGTATAAGAAACTGCAAGTTGTCCAAACTGCGGGTATTCTGATGAGGAAATAACCCTTCAGAGATAGTGAGGTTTATTTTTCCTAAATCTCGCTCGCAAAATTAAGAAATGAGATACAGTTTCAGGCGGCGATCGAGGTCTATGAATACCCCCCCCCCCCCATTTAATGATATGACCGTCTAATCGGGCACCTCACTGCCGAGTGGCGGATCCAGGGGGGGGGGGGGGCCGGGAAAAAAATGTGTATTTTTACATTTTTTAAAGTTAATTTTACGTTTTTGGGAGATGCCCCCCCCCCACTGAGCAAAATATTGGCCGGCACGATTTTCATATTTCAGCACACTAAATTTCAAATTGATTTCAAATTTGGGCCCACACCCCTAAGAAATCCTGGATCCGCGCCTGCCTCACTGCCTGAATATCGTCATGATTCGGGCAGCATTTGTTGCACTTTGTTGAAATTTATACCACAACAAAGTGCCCTTTTCCACTCGGTCACTTAATGCTGGGAAATTCGGTTCATCATCTTGATGATTCGTGACAACGAACTGACCGAATATGTAACGTAACTAACTTGTCATTTTATATAAGTGTAAATTGATGACTAAATAACATTTTGCCATACGAATTAATAGAAGGGCTCTTTTTTTTTCTTTTTTTGCTCGCTCGCTCGATTAATTAATTGCTTGCTCGAAATATTTGGGATCCAGGCCAGGGCCCTGTCTTACAAAGAGTATCCATCAATCAAGAGGAGGCTCGATATCTCAGTTGGTGGAGCAGTGGTCTCGTAATCCGGTGACCCGACCAAGTCGATGCAAAAGTGCCCTTTGGTAAGGCATGAATCCTCATTACCAGGTCCCTCAGAGCAGGCGCGGATCAAGGAGGGGCCTAGCGGGCCTTGCCCCCCCGGCAAAAAATAAAAAATAAAAGAGCGAGAGAGAGAAGGAAAAGAAGGGGAAGGGAAAGAGGAGAGAAAGGAAAAGAAAGAAGAGGAAAAAGCAAATAAAAGGGGAAAAAGAAGGAGATCGGGGGGGGGGGCGAAAGGGCCTTGTCTCTCAGGCTGCTGCCCCCCCCCCCCATCAAAAAATAAGAGAGAAGGAAGGATAGGGAAAGGGAAAGGGAAAGAAAAAAAAAGAGAAAGAAGTAAGGTAGGGGAGATCGGTTGCGATTTTTCCCGCCAACAAGGTGTAAATCGAGGGGGAGGGGGGATACACTGCATGGTGTACGGAAGGGGATGGGGTGCCCCCCAAATGAAATTCAAACGTGGTTTATTTCAAATTCGATACCGGTGATTAACAAATGTTGCTGAAATGACATAATTTCCCGAGATTTTTCCTTACTTTTTAGCGAATTATACTTTTTATGCGTTTCTTGGAAAATGACAAATTCCTAAAATTACCGTCAGGCGAGAAATATGCTTATTCAGAGGCTTACATGTCAGAGCCCGCAGAGCGTCGGGGCTCGGGGGTCTCGAGCTTCCCCTCCCAATTTTTTTGAAGATGTATATCAAAGAGAAATAGAAAGAAAGAGAGAAAGAAAGAAAAAATAGTGACCTGCCTGTGTCACAAAATAATGAGGTACCAAAATATGCTCATCTGACCGTGATTAAATGCCGAAAACCCCTGAGCTTCCGAGGGCTCTGCCCCCTGGATTCCACCTAGGGCTCTAAGGCGGGCCCCTGGATGCTCGTGTGGCGTTAATCTAATGCCTAGAACACCTGAGCTTCTGGGGGCTCCGCCCACTGGACCCCACGCCAATTAGTGTCCTGACAGTGTCATAAATAAGGTATAAAATAAAAAGGCTCATCTGAACGTAATTAAACGCATAAAACCCCTGAGCTTCCGGGGGCTCTGCCCCTAGACCCCACCTAGAGCCCGAAGGTAGCGGGCCCCTAGATGCTCATCTGAAGGGAATTTAATTCCTAAGAACGCTGAGCTTCTGGGGGCTCTGCCCCCTGGACCCCACGCCAATTAATATCATGCCAGTGTCACAAATATGGTATCAAAATATGCTCATCTGACCTTAATTAAATGCCTAAAACCAGGGGCGGATCTACGGGGGGGGGGGGTAGGGGGTTTAACCCCCCCCCCCCCTTGGGTTGCCAAGTGAAAATGTGATGTGCATAGAAAAACGTCTTAATGTGAGAAGATATTCAACTCATCTGCGGCTTGTCATTGGGTCAAAATAAATTGCCTCGCTATAGGACGATATTCTGCACCGTCATAGGGTCAAAAAATCGAAAAACTAGTGGCCGCCCTCACTCGAAAATGCATGTGCCGGGTAGACCAAAAGCTTCAGTCTCTCTATATCGTCGGTTGTTCCACTGAGACTACGTCTGGCTCCACTAGACCTCCGATTATGGGGAATGTCAACAAATGTCAGTTTTATTAAAGAAATCAGGAGCGGATCTAGCTTTTTGCTAAGGGGGGGGTTTGACCAAAATAATGACGATGCGGAGCATCGTCAACGAGCCGCGAAGCGGCGAGCCGATTTTTTGGGGGTGTTTATTTGAACCCCGTAAATGATGTTTTCCTGGCATCTATTAACACAATGGAGACCATAAAAAGCAGTGCATGATAACGTCTTTTTAAATCAAGTAACAGTTTAATACACAGTTATATCCAGAGTTATCATGTGTTTGGTTAAGTTACCAGATGAGTTGAATATCTTCTCACAATATTTGCACTTGAAAGGGTTTCTCTCTACAGCGTGCGTTCTTTTTTCTTTCTTTTTTTCTTTTTTTTTTTCCTTTTTTTTTTTTTTTTTTTTTTGGGCCGCCCAAGGGGGGGGTTTAAACCCCCTAAACCCCCCCCGTAGATCCGCGCCTGGAAATGACCTAGATCTATATATCAGACGGTTATTTATGTCTAGTGCCGGGTAGCTAGGCTACGTCTCTTTGTACGAAGGATGGAAAACAATCCTCTTAATGAATTTTGGATTTGAGTGACACGAAACTTTTTAACTCCCAAAAGGGTGTCGTGACTAACAAAACAAACCACAAGGTTAGAAGAACATTAAATACTCGTGCCCCCCCCCCCCCCCCCCCCCCTCCCCCCATCCCCCATCACTCCGCGATCCGCTGACAGAGCCTGCGCTACTAACTGTTAAGGTTAACGTGAGTATGAAGTGTTAATTCGTGAAAATAACTACCGTGTTCTAGCTTTTAATCAGAGGGATAAAAGTATGCAGTTAAGCCGTAAAGCATTAGTCTACATAGCTAATCTTTTATTAAATGATTCTATTTTCTGTTTGGCACATAGTCTAGATCTATATCATTATCGCACTTACCGTCTAGAAAATTCGAATGACCCACATGCTCATTTCTGTGTTTGTTGTGCATTACTAAATTAGCAAGCCGTTAAGCCCACACGTCTTGAATCTTGAATTTGTTGCACCCAAAAAGCTACGTTGACAGCTGTCCAGGGTGGAGTAACAGTGGTAGTGTGTGAGTGCGTGATGCGTGCAAGTAAAAGAAGCCAGACATTGTGCAGAAGAAGACATGTAAACTGGAGAGTACGAAGAAGTAGGGTGCATCTGGTGAGAACATTAATGTCGGCTTCATGGCTTCCCTCCCTACAGGGCCCTGGTGGGCATGCCCATCATGGCTATGATGGACGGGACTGCGGAGGTCTGAAAACCAGCAATCGAGCTAGATGTTACAGCTACTGCTGGGAGTCTGTTCCATATGGGAATAACTCGGGGGAAAAAACTGTACTTATAGCAGTCCACTCTGCAGGGAAGCTGGTGAAAAATAAATGGGTGTGTGGTGTGTCCACGTAGCTCTCTCTGGTGCAAGACTGGGTGAATACCAGGTGTAAGTGGGATGTTCACCATGTTCTTGTGGATTTTGAAGAACATTCCACACTGGGCAAAGATTCTTCGTTGTTCAAGAGTATTCCAGGCCAGTAGAGAAATCATGTCTGAGACGCTCGATGTCCTTCTAAAGTCTTGGGTGACAAAACGTGCAGCTTGCCTCTGGATTCCTTCCAGCAAGTTGGTATTACGCCGTTTATGTGGATTCCATGCACATGAGGAGTATTCAAGTTGAGGCCGAACTAGGGTCTTGTAGGCGGTTTCCCTCACTTTCTTGCTGCAGGAGCCGAGATTTCTCCTCAAGATGCCCATGGTTCTGGATGCCTTAGAGCGGAGTGCTTCGACGTGGGTGTTCCAGCGTAGATCATCTCGAACTGTTACACCAAGGTACTTGTATGTCTTCTTCTGTGGGAGTACTTGCTCATTCACTGAGTAGTTGAACAGGTATGGCCGGCGCTTCAAGGTGATGGAGAGGTGAGCACATTTAGAGATGTTAAAGGCCATGCTCCAAGTTTCAGCCCACTGAAACACCTTCTGAAGGTCTTCTTGGAGCTTTCCTGGTCATCAGGGCCACAGATTGTACGGTAGATGACACTGTCGTCAGCAAACAGTCTCATGGAGGAATTGACATTAGTTGTGATGTCATTGACATATAGCAGAAACAGCATAGGGCCGAGGACGGATCCCTGCGGAACCCCTGATAGTACGCTAGAGGGCGGAGAGGCAGAGCCATTGACAGACACTTGTTGAGACCTGCCAGTTAAGAATGCACTGATCCAGTGATGGGTGTTTCCCTGGATTCCGTAGTACGTCAGCTTATGTAGGAGTTTGCGATGTGAAACACGGTCAAACGCCTTGCTAAAGTCCAAAAAGAGCACATCAGTTTGGCGTTTCTCGTTTATTGCTTGAGACCAGTCATCTACAGCCTCGACAAGTTGTGTCTCGCAAGATAATTTCTCCCGAAATCCATGTTGTTTGTCAATAAGGACGTCGTTGTCTGCTAGGTGTTTCGATACATGACTCAGAACAACATGTTCCATCACCTTACAACAGATGCATGTGAGGCTAATCGGCCTGTAGTTGGCAGGATCACTTTTAACACCACTCTTGTATATGCCAGCAACACGAGCTCTTTTCCAGTCTCTGGGAAGTATGCCAGTATGGTACGATTGTTGGAAAAGATGCGTCAGGATTGGTGAAAGATCTTCAGCATATTCCTTCAAAACTCGTGATGTTATTTCATCTGGACCGCTTGCTTTGTTTGCCTTAAGTTGTTTAAGCTGCTTCACTATTCCATTTAGGCCTATTTCTAAGTCAGCAATGGGAGTGTAGGGGCATGGTCCCATGCAGGGGAGTGGGTTTGCATCATCCTGGGTGAAAACAGATGAGAATTGTCTGTTGAGAGCATCAGCTTTCTGATCACTTGTGAAGTACAGTGTCTCGTCCTTCTTCAGAGTGGGTATTCCAACAGAGTCTCGTTTCTGGTTTTTCACGTATGTCCAGAACTTCTTACCATCTGTTTTCAGGCTGTCGCCTATAACATTATTCATGTAGTCATGGTGAGATTTTCTCAGTGATTTCTGTACCTCTCTCCTTTTCTTCTTGTAGCTCTCCCAAGTTTCATCGGTCCTTTCTCGTATAGCTTTCCCATACAGCTTGTCTCTCTTACGCATTTGTTGTATGATGCTTCTAGAGACGTATGGGTGACTTGGCTTCCCATTCCAGGTCTTAGATGGTATTTGCCGCATGACAGAATCTATGGTTGATTTGAAGAAATTCCAGTTTTCTTCTACAGTTCTCTCATTTGGGTTATCTTCGAAGTACTTTTCTGTTGCTTCAGTAATACACTTCTGCACTTCGGTTTTATTTGCTTTGTCATACTTGTAGATTGTTCGTGATGACTTTCTTTCAAGTTTAGGAGGTAAACTAATGCTATACACAAGTATACTGTGGTCACTAATTCCTGATGCAGTCTGAACATCTCCAATGAGTTCATCATTTGATGTGAGTGTCAGGTCCAGCACATTTCCAGAGATAGGCCTGGTGATATGTTTCACTACTTGTGTGAGGTTAAAGTAGTTTAGAAGTTCAATGAAGCTGTTATGCAGAGACTGGGTTCTTGGACTTGAAGTGGTTGTAGAATTCCAATCAATATCGGGTAGGTTGAAATCCCCTCCAAGAATGACATTTGGAACTCTCTTTGTGTGTTTTGAGAAGATTCCATTTATGCTATCATGTAGTTGATCTAGTGCATCATTACTGGCATTCGGGGGCCTGTAGTAGCTTCCGATGTATAGAGTAGTACCGCCCTTGAACTGTACCGATGCCCAGATGATTTCGGCTAGGGCCAAATTAATCTCTGGTTTTTCTACAACTGCTATGTCATTTTTAAATGCTGTAGTAGTTTTTTATATCAAGCTACGCTAGCAGACGACGACAGCCGTATCCAGTAGCAGCCTACGCTAGCAGACGACGTCTGCAGTCTGCAATAGCCACCCTCACCACTAGAGGGCGCTATTCCTATTGGAAGTTTCCGTGGATGAGAGTCAACCTGAACTCTCTCTCTCATGCAACCGACACCTCTACCGAACAGACGTACCTTTACTGGAAGTTAAGGATGTCAAGCCTGATTGCCTGATACATTTCCAGTGAGTATTTCATGTCTGGTTATGGTGTCTATAAAGTAGCTCCCAAGTCTACTTCATTGGCGTCACGGACTTTTAGGACCTCGAAATGCACCGTTTTGGGGTAACTTGTTGTGTTGTTTTGTCAATTTATTTTGTCAAAACGGGGCGTGGACCTAAATTTGCTGGGTTGTGCTTGGGGCTGTGCGGGATGATGCTCGCTGGGTTCCTAGTGGAAACTGGGTTTCCAGGTGGAAGTGGTGGGCGTTGCCCGCTAATAGTTCCGGCTGACCATTCTTTTTTCAGTGGGTAAATTTTCTGTGCCGATACGGGGGTTGAGTGCCGTGAAGGGCTGGCGGGTTCGGTGGGGGCTGGGTAGGCCCACTGGCCGGATGGCTGCGGTGAAATATGGTACTTTATCTCCCGTGAGTGGATGTTATGTTGTTATTTGTGGCTTGTGTTAAAAAGCTAGTGGTGTGGGTGTCCTGTTTTATGTCTTTTTACAGTGTTGAATGTGGTCTGTAGAACGATGGATGATGGAATGTGGGAGACATTCCAGGGATGACCGGGGGGGTAGTTATATCCCCAGCCTGGGTTGCGTTTTCTCATTTCATATCCCTCCGAGCGTGAGTCTTACGTAGAACGGGTTTCAAAATTCGCGCACGTCTGCTGGCGTGGCTTGGAGGGATGGACCAATTGGGGCGTTGGATGCGCTGCCCGTCTAATTTCTCCGGAGGGGGGGAAAGGGAATTTCCCATTCGCTCACGTGCTGTGGCGTATACGTTACGTACGAGATCGAGAGGAAGGATTTTCTCGGAAACAGCGGAGGAAATTTGAGTGAGCAGATTCCATCTCTTTCACTTTGTTTCGTTATCGAGGCAACTTGAAAGATTTTTGCTCCGGCAAGTTTTTGAAATTAGCTATTTCAAAGTTACTTTCGAGTGTTTCCCAAGTTCTTTTGGACAGAGTGGTGCATCAGGCGTAAGGTAAGAAACCTTTTGCTTTGTTTCGAATCATTTAGACCGATTTTGTCGGGCTTTTTCCTTCATTTATTTTTGGTGTTTGGTTGGGTTGACTGGTTACGTGGGTGAGTGCCCGCGAGCACTCACGTGTATGCCACCTATTGTGTGTAGGGGGCTGCGCGCTGTGTGACCAATTAGTTTCAACGAGTTGAATTAAAGAGGGAATAAAAAGTGATTATTGGTTGAACATAAGCTGTTTAATTATATTTAGTGGATATCGTGGGGGTTCTCCTCCCAGGTGTTCTGCTCTTGTGAAGGGGGTTGTTTCTCCTTTGCAGGCTTGGGTAATTTAATTCTATTTAGTGGATATCGTGGGGGTTCTGCTCCTGGGAGTTCTGCTCTTGTGAAAGGGATTGTAGTCTCCTTTGCAGGCTTGATTACTTTAATTCTTTTATGAAATAGTTATTGAACAATCCTTAGGTTAGTTTAGGGCAAGTACTTTAGATTTGTTGGTTTATTTGTTGGTGGAGGGAGTCGTATTTATAATTCCTTTCGCTAATTAAATAGATAGAAAGCTATAGGTTGCTATATTTGTATTTCTGAACTGGCTGTGGTTGGAATTTGTATTAATCGTGGTGGTGTTCTGGTTAATCTATAACTGGGATTGCTTTGATTGTTTGTTTATCTTGGTTGACTGTTCGGTTTTTAACTCTGTTGTAGGGGTGTTTTCCGGGAAACAGGAGATATCAAATAAATAAATAGCACTTTTGTGACCGTGGGTGAGGACTTGGCTCTGGGAGTTTTATCCCAGGGTAGTCGTGAGTCTTGGCGGTGCGAAGGTGGGGCAGTTGTAGTGTTGGAGTATTAGGATATCTATTGCGTTATACAGATACAACTATAGTATTTGTTATTCCTCATATTTAGGGACAGTTTCAGAATTTACGAATAATTATAGACTTACAGATTAATACTGTTAGGGGTTAACAGTCAGTGCCGGGGTAGGGCTATATCCCGATTCTGGTGTGCTGGTTAGCTCCTTCTTTTATTTTTATCGAACCTCTCCAGCAGGGAGTGATAGCTCATTCTTGAGTTAAGTAGGCTCTCTGTCGAGGGGTGTAGCTCCTTCTTTTATTTATCGAACCTCTCAAGCGGGGAGTGATAGCTCAGTCTTGAGTTTGTGGATATTTTATATCGGTTCGGTGAATTTAGGGGTTTCTGTTTTTGGGTGTGGTTGAGATTGTGTGCAATTGTGCTAATATACCCTAGTATATTCTACCCAATTATTTACCTGTGATTGTATGGGTATTAACAATTGTTGGGTAGTTTAATTAATATTCTGGGATATATTTTGTTGTTGCACAAATTTCCTAGTGAATTCTGTCCAATTATTTACCTGTGGTTGTATGGGTGTTAATGATTATTGGGTAGTTCAATTAATTAATCTTCAGGGATATAAATCCTAGTATATTGTTCTGTTCAATTAGTTACCTGCAGTAGTAGGTGTTTCTAATTGTTGAAGAGATCAATCCGTATCCTGGGATTTATTTTATTGTAGAGTTGGTATTATTATTGTGGGAGTGAACCTCGCATTGTGGGAGTATGGCGAGGGTTTCGATCAATAGGTGTACATTCGCGGAGTTACTGGCAATGCCCGGGTTAAGCCCTGTTCGAGCAGGGTGTATCTTAGAACTCCGGGAGAAACACGGGGCAATCACTCCTGAGATTATGGGGTCCTCTCCTTTATTTGAGGATCTGGAGAATCTTCAGGATCGATTTGATTTTCGGCCGCGTATGGGTTCTGGGGGAGGGTTCCCTGGAATGACGTTTAGAACGATTTCCCAGACAGGGGATTTCTGTAGTAGCACGCCCCATGAGGGAGGTTCCGGAGACCAGAGTCCCTATGTTTATCCCCATGATAGTTATCCACCCCCACCGGGGGGGTCGCACGGGCATTCTGCTGTATATACGGGGGGATATGAGGGTGGTGAGGATACTACTCTTTCACCCCGGACTCTTCCCCGTTTGCCCCGGGATAGGAATGATGCTTTCTCCCGACCATCTGTGTCTAGGTGGGAGGGAGATTGGGGAGGTAATCGAGGTAGGACCTCGTATCAGGCACTCCCCAAATCAATTGCGTTTGACGGGCGGGGGAATTGGCGCGCGTTTTTCCGCAAATTCAGTGCGTTTGCGGAGGCTCGCGAGTGGGATCACTCCCAGCGGCTTAATCATTTATGCTGGAGTTTGGATGGCCAGGCAAGTGTTTTTTTTGATGGAATTCAGGAGCGGGACCCGGATATGGGGTATTTCGGGGTAGTGCGCCAGCTGGAGAGCCGGTTCGGATACCGGGAGCCTCCGGAGGCAACCCTTTTAGAATTCAACACGGCTAAGCAGGATCTCACAGAATCCTTGCCTGAATGGGCGGATAAGCTGCACCAGCTTGCATCCCGGGCATTTCCCGGGGTCCCCGATGCGTACGTGCAGCGGCAGCTGGTATTGCGTTTATGCCAGGGCTGCGTTGACCGAGATGCTGGGTGTCACGCCCTTAATCAGCGCCTTTCTAATGTTGGGGAAGCAGTGGAGGCAATCCGCTGGTTTCAGCACGCCCATAAGGCCATGTACGGCCGCTCCCGGCAGGCTAAAGTAATGGCGACCGAATCGAGCGAGGCCAGGGAGCCTGAGGTGCGAAGGGTAGATATTGCCCCGCGATCGACGCAGGGTGCTCCTGATACCCGCCCCCCTTCACGACTTGAGACCCGGATGTCTGAGTTGGAGGAACGGACGGATAACCGAATATCCGGGTTAGCGAAAAGTTTTGATACTCGGATGTCCGGTTTAGCTAAGAGTGTGGATAGCCAGATATCTAGTTTGACTTCCAGTTTGGATATCCGAATATCCGGTCTGGAGAAGAATCTGGAGAAGTTTATTGAGGCTTTGCATGAAGCGCGGGTGCCTTCGCCGACCCAAGCACCCAGGGGTTGTTATGCCTGTGGTGAAATAGGTCATTTCCGGAGGGATTGCCCTCGGGCCAAAACCAATCCATTAACCCAGCGAGTTGCTCCCCCCGAAGGGGAACGAAAAGTTGCGTTCATGGAATTAGACGAGGGAAACTTTCCCGGGTCGGAGGAGAGGGCCGCTCTCCAACCCGAGAAATATGTGGCCAAGAATTAGACGCTCTCGAATCAGATATGATTGATCCTTATCCTGACCTTACCCCTATGGTTGCTGCTTTTTCTCGTTATTTAGAGGGTGTTACCTTGGGGGATTGCTCCCCTGGGGGAGCGGAGCTAAGTGATGACCCCCTACCGGAGGAGGTAACGATCTATAGATTGCGGTCCAGCTCTCTGTTGAGTGTGGCACTAGTAGTTGGGGGTTACTCTGTTAACGCTATAGTAGATACTGCTGCGGAGGTAACTATTATTTCAGATCGGATATTCGGGAGGTTGAGTCCACCCCCTGAAAAGATGCGGGAGGTTTTAGTTCATGCGGCTGGTCGGGATATGCGAATGAAGGGCATAGTAGTAGGGCCTGTGTCCATCAGGTTAGGGACTAGGGAATTCTCTGAGGATTTGTATGTCGCTCCGATCGAGGATGACATGCTGCTGGGTGTGGATTTTCTCCATAAGCATGGGGTTAATATACATATTCGGCAGTCTCGTCTTCAAGTGGGGAAAGAATTTATCCCCATGGAATTTGGTGAAGGCCCAGGACAGGGGAGGGTGGCCCGCGTGTACTTAAGTAGGTCTGCGGTAATTCCTCCTAACCATGTCAAACTTGTTTCCTGTATTATGGATCAGCGTATGGGTGATTTCATCTTTGAGCCAGTAAGTACTCTATCAGTCCTAGCACCTTCTGTGGTACATGGTGGTGGAAATGGGATGAAGTTGTATGTGATTAACCCGACGGATCGCAATATTCGTTTGAGAGTGTCCGAACTGTTAGGCGAGGCTCAGGAGTTGGGGACGGAAGGTGACTCGGATACTGTCCCTTTTCCCGCGGTTCGCCAGCTTACAACGGGGGAGAATGAGAATGAGAATTTCCCTTCTTATTTGGAAGGGCTGTATGAGCGTTCGTGTGTTCTATTGGCAGAGGACGAGCGAATAAAACTTCGCCAGTTATTGGTCAAGTTCGCGGATGTGTTCGCGCGGGATGATTTTGATTTTGGGAGTTTTACGGCTATAGAGCACCCAATAGACACAGGAACCGCTGCTCCGGTTAAGTTGAAAATGCGGCGGACTCCGCTTAGTTTCGCAAAAGAAGAGAAGGCTCATCTAGAGAAAATGTTAGATGCAGGGATTATCCGGTCCTCTATATCGGAGTGGGCATCTGCCCCAGTGTTAATCCGGAAACGGGACGGGGGAGTCCGGTGGTGCATTGACTACCGGGCTCTCAATGATGTGACCCGGAAGGATGTATATCCGTTGCCGAATATCGAGGAGTGTCTGGATACTCTCACTGGTAATGCTTGGTTTTCTAAGCTCGATGCTAACTCTGCGTACTACCAAGTTAAAATTCAAGAGGATGCTAGGAGGAAGACTGCGTTTACCACAAAATACGGGTTGTATGAATTCGTGCGAATGGGGTTCGGCCTGTGTAATGCGCCTGCGACTTTTTCGAGGGCGATGGATTTGGTATTGCGGGGTCTCAATTGGGAAATTGTCCTTGCTTTTCTGGATGATGTAGTGGTCCTCGGGGCTACTGTGGCGGATCATTTAGAGAATTTGGAGACTGTTTTGGAACGCTTTGTTCAGTATGGGCTAAAGCTGAAACCCAAAAAGTGTGTTCTGTTTCAGGAACAGATAGAGTTTCTGGGACGGGAAGTAAGTGCCAATCGGGTTCAACTCAAGGGGGAGCATGTCCGTGCAGTACTTGAGTGGCCTACTCCTGAGAATACTAAACAGGTGGAACAGTTCCTTGGGCTGGTGAATTATCACCGAGTTTTTATCAAGGATTACGCCGCAGCCGCGGTTCCTCTGTATCGTATCACAGGAAAGCATGCTTTCTGTTGGGGGGTTGAGCAGCAGGAGGCGTTCGAGGATATAAAGAGGCGGTTAACGCGGGCTCCGGTATTAACTATGCCTAATAGTCGGGATTTGTTTATCTTGGACACTGATGCCTCGAACGATGCAATAGGCGCCGAGCTCCTTCAATTGCAGGAGGGGGAGGAGAGAGTGATTGCGTATGGCAGTAGTGCTCTCACTCCAGAGCAGCGGCGTTATTGCGTGACTAGGCGGGAATTGCTAGCGGTGGTTAGATTTACTCGGCAATATCGTCACTATTTACTGGGTAGGCAGTTTGTGGTTCGGACAGATCATAGCAGTCTCACATGGCTCCTTAGTTTCAAATATCCTCAGGGGCAGTTGGCCCGCTGGATGGAGGAATTAAGCCAGTATGACTTGCGGGTAGAGCATAGGCCAGGTAAGAAGCATGCGAATGCGGATGCATTGTCGCGAATTCCTGAGGATATGGCTGTCTGCGAGGAGTATCGTGCAGGGTTTAACTTGGAGGGTTTACCTTGTGGGGGCTGTGGATATTGTACAAAAGCGCACCGACATTGGGCCTCATTTTTGGAGGATGTCGATTACGTGGTTCCGCTGGCATACAGACCGAAGGTTTCCCGGGCAGTGGCGGCTGAGGGAACCGTTGATTTTGTTTCTGGTTTTCCTTTGGAACTGGATGAGGTAATTGTTCCAACATTTCGGGTTCAAGTGGTCACCACTGAGGATGTGGTACCACTCCCGAATGCGAGTCTGCAAATTGAGCAAGGTGAAGATGCTCAACTCAGTCATCTCAGGAACTGGTTGGTTGATCAACTAGAACCGGAGAAAGCAACCATTATGTTGTGGGGGCCTGCGGAGAAGTATCTGTGGATTAATCGCAATGTGTTCCATATGGTTAACGGGGTGATATGTAAGCGAGTCAATGACCAGGATTATTTAGTAGTGCCTCAGTCACTAAGGGATGGGGTATTGAGTGCTAACCATGATATCCCGTCTGCTGGTCATGCAGGTCGGGATAGAACAGTGGCGAGGATAAAGGATCGGTATTTCTGGTATAATATGCACCAGGACATAAAGGAATATGTGAGGACTTGCTCGATCTGCAATCATTGTAAGAAATCGACCCGGTATGGCCACAGTCCTATGGAGTTGTACCATGCTGGGGTTCCTATGGAAAGGGTTCACCTGGATTTTCTAGGGCCTTTGCCTAAGTCATCCAGAGGAAATGTGTATATTCTTATGATGGTGGATCAGTTCACCAAATGGGTGGAGTGTATTCCCTTACCTTCGCAGACTGCGGAAGAGACAGCTCGGGCTGCAGTAGGGGAGTTTTTCACAAGATTCGGTTATCCATTAGCGGTGTTTACCGATCAGGGACGGAATTTTGAGAGTCGCCTTTTTCAGGGATTGTGTAAATCCTTGATGATACACAAGGCGAAGACGACTCCATATCGGCCTTCCTCGAATGGGCAAGTGGAAAGATATAATCGTACTCTCATGGATGCTGTCAGGTGCTTCATCGGAAAGGCACAAAATCGGTGGGATGAGTTTCTTCCTCAGATTGCAGGTGCCCTTAGGACGACTGTAAATAGAAGTACTGGTTTCACTGCTAACCGGTTAATGCTGGGCCGTGAGGTGAATCAGCCTGCGGATTTGTTATATCCGGTGCCGGGGTCAGCCCTTCCCATCGAGGCAGGTGAGTATCAGGCTAGTTTGCGGAAGGCGACGGAAGAAGCACATGAGTTAGCCCGCAAAAAGCTGCGTTCAACCCAAGAACGACTTAAGCGGGATTATGATGTCCATACCTTCCGGCGACAATACAATAAGGGTGATTTAGTGTATGTTCTGGACTCTGCTAGTCTGAAGGGAGTCTGTAGAAAATTGAAGCCCCCCTGGAAGGGACCAGCTCGGATAGCAGAAAGACTGTCGCCCGATCTATATCGAGTGGAGCTTCGCAACATGATCTCCACTAGGCATCAGGATCGCCTGAAGCCATGTAGAGATAGGGGCGTGCCCACCTGGTGTAGCACAAAAAGGCAGGTGCATCGAACTGAAGTTTATTGCTTGTGCCGGAAGCCAGATGATGGGGATTTCATGATTCAGTGCGACCATTGTGAGGAGTGGTATCATGGTAAGTGTGTTGATGTTTCCCCGAGTGAAGGGGAGGCTATGGATAAGTATTCATGTCCACCTTGCCGGGCCAAGGTTCCTGGAGGGGTGGAGTAGTGGGGAGTGTTTTTTTTTGGTGGGGGGGAGAATTACGTTGTTAGTATACTTTTGGTAGGTATGCTGATATCTTTCCCGTTTATCTAATTCCCTTTACAGATGGATGATGACTATGGCGGCTCTCAGCCGCCGCCCCCGGGAACGGAAGAGGAGGCGTCGTTCTCGGGCGCTTTGAACAAGTTGGTTGAGGAGGCGGTCAAGGACCGCAGGCTTCTGTATCCGGGATTGGTATCCCGGATGGCTCCTCGGCTGGTCCCGTGGGCGGAGGTGCTCGACCACCTGGACCGGCTGTTCCTGTTAGCGGTAGAGGGGGGAGAGGTAGGTTGGGTGGAGTGCCTGCAGGAGCACTTGCTCGATTGCATGCCTCACTCTGATTTATGCAACCGCTTTCCTCATCCGGATCCTGATAGGAATATATGTCCCCGGGAAGAGGGGATATTGTCAGGCAAGCTGTACCTGGACCCAGGGACTCCTTGGTGGAAGCCGGAGATGGTGGAGACGCAGCAAGTCTCTGTCGCTCTGGCTTTCCTTTCTGGTAAGTATCGGGAGGGTTCCTCCCGTAGGTTATGGTCTCCCGAGGGGCCTGGTTTGTTAACAGGGGAATCGAATTCGATTCCCCCTACTGGATCACGCGCTCCGGCAACGTCCCCTCCGGTAGCCACGGTTTCGGAGGGTGTGACTGGGGTGGATCTCTCTGCTCCGGGGGATTTGACCCCTGGAGTTGGGGAGGACACTGCGGCTAGGGCGGGTTCTGGGGAGAGTTTGTCTACTCCGGGGAATTTGATCCCTGGAGATGGGGAGGAAACTGCAGCTAAGGCGGGTCCTGGGAATTTGACTCCTGGAGAGAGCGTTTCTCCTATGGAGGAGGAGACTGTGGGCGAGGAAGACCCTCATTTAGGGGCTGACCCTTTCAATCGTCCGGAGGGATATTACGTTGTTCGCCGAAAGAAAAGGCATGGCAAAGGGGGTGCTAGCAAACAGCAACCCCCGGAGCCTGAGCTTCGGAGGCCGCAGCCGGGTAATGCTCACGCGCCGCAGTCAACAAAACCTGATAGGTATTCGGGTTCGCGGGACGAGCATAAACCGCGATCGGATATGTATTCGGATAGTCCGCGGGTCGAGCATGAACCGCGATCTGATAGGTATTTGGGTAGGCCTCGGTTTGAGCGCAGACCGCGAACCAGGGAACCTGGGATGTATTCGGGTAGGCCGCGGTATGAACACGTACCGCGACCCAGTGCACCTGAGACATATTCGGGTGGTTCAAGGGGTTATGAGGGAAGACGCTCTGGGACTAAGCGGGCTAGCGAGGATGATGGTTGGGGGGGACCCATCCGGAAAACTCGTCCTTGTCCGGTGCCTGGCTGTTCAGTTAGGCCTAGAGGCCCGATCAAATGGCATATATACTCTCATATGCCGGAGTGTTTTCGGTTTTTGCGAACGGCAACTGGGCCTATGCGGAATGTTACTCTGGCGCAAGTCGGTTGCTTGCGTTACATCGCAAAGACGCTTACGGGGTCCGATGATTTGCAGGGATTGAAGTCCCTGTGCGCGAGTCAGACTTGGGAATACACGAATGACGTGCCAGAGCATCTCGAGCGGGAAGCTCGATATTTCCTGTCAGAGATGCGCTGGAAGAATCCCGGGGCAGTGATCGTGCACCCACCTAATAGTCCTGCGGCTTTGTTACACTGGAGGTTGTTGGCGTTTTTGACGTCAAAATTGACCACCCCCCAGTGGAGAGAGTTGCAGCGCCTTGGTCGCCGAGTCGCGGTAGCGCCGCGCAAAGTTGTGGAGGAACTTCCTTCCCGGAAGGTGAGCCCGGGTGCTCCTGATGTTCGCCCCCAGGCCTCCTTTGATGCCGGGTCGGACATCCCAGAGGCACGGGTTCCATCTCCTGCGAGGGAAGCACCGGAGGTTAGTCCTATGGACGTTACACCCCCGGCTTCCGGTTCCGAGCCAGCTCCTGAGTCGACTTATTCTCGGATGACTCAGAGGCCGGCAGTTCCCCGGGCTTTTGATAGCCATTTTCATTTGGACCGGATGGAGTCCGTTCACAAGAAAAAGGGGATGGAGTGTGTGACTGCCATTTCGGGCAGGGCCCCCAATGTTCCTGTGCGTCTTTGTGGGGGGGTAATGAATTACGTTGACCCTCGTCGGTTCCATGAAATTCGGCTCCCTGCAGATCCATGTTTCCCTGTGTCGATTGGGATTCACCCGAAGCACGCGGGAATTTCGAGTATTGGGTGGCGTGATGTGGACCTGGTCGCAGATATGGTGTGTGGGGGTCAAGTGGTGGCAATCGGGGAGATTGGGTTAGATTTCTCCGTGGCTGCTGATCGCTGGGAACCCCAGCGCCGTTTGCTGGCTGCGCAGCTTGCGATTGGGTGTGCGGGACGTGTTTTAATCCTGCACCTGCGGGGGGAGAAGTCCGATCCACTCGGAATAGCTCCTTCTCGGGAATGTCGCAGAATAGTGGGCAAGCATGTAACTCGGCATCAGAGGATTCACATCCACTGCTGTTCCTTGGGTTCTGGGGAGATCGCTGCCTGGAGAAAGGAGTACCAGCATGTTTACTTTGGATTTACTCCTATGGTAAGCCAATTCTCCCCGGCTCAGCTTGCGGCTTTGAAGCAGGTTCCTCTGGACAGGCTTCTGTTGGAGACAGATTCCCCATATTTCCCTCCCCAAGGAGTGAAGCATTCCACTCCTGCTTACATCGGGGAGGTGGGGGCAATGGTGGCCTCTGCGCGGGAAGAGTCCCTGCTCAAAGTACTGGAGGCTACCACTAAGAACGGTCTTCATCTCTATAAGCTCCGGTAAGGGATGATGTATGTTATCCCTGTAAGGTTTTTAGGGGGATGATGTTGATTATCCCTACAATATGTTGATTATCCCCGCAATATCTTAAGGGGGATGATGTTTATTATCCCTACAATGTTTTAAGGGGGATGATGACGGTGACTCCTGCAATGATTTGAGTGGGGCGTCGAAGTGACTGACCCCTGTAATGTTTTCCTTGAACAATTCCCTCCGGGATATCGGGGAATAGTGATTATTGGGGGATGTTTGTGATTTGTGGAGAATGTTTTTTGATTTGTATAGATGTAGCAAACTGGGTGTGGTCTTTTCGAGGCCATTTTATTTAAACTGCATTGGTTTAAAATAAATTGCACATCGCTGGCACTCGATTCGCCCTTTGATTTCGTTTGCTTCTGCTTTTCCTTTTCAAAACCGAAAAAACTATACTGTTTGGATCACCCTTGTTTGTTTTTTTCAGTACAAAGAAAGGGGATCGGCATGTTATTTTTCTATTATTCTATGTTTATAATGGAATTGCCCTTTTGAGGGCGTGATAGTTTTTTTATTTATGGGATGTATAATGGGGTGGTTCTTTGTAAATTGGCAAAGGGAGGAGGGTTTTGTTCATGGAAAGAGTAAGAAATTCTTTTTCCTGGAGGATGGCATTGTTTTCTGTACATTTTGTGTGTTGTAATTGATGGACCTGGCTGTTGCAAAAGCTGGTCTTAGCGGGTTTCAGCCACTAATTGTGGCACCCGAGTTTTTTTTGAGGGGTTCGGTTCTCCCTGGGATGAGTTCTTTGAAACGGGGGGGAATGTAGTAGTTTTTTATATCAAGCTACGCTAGCAGACGACGACAGCCGTATCCAGTAGCAGCCTACGCTAGCAGACGACGTCTGCAGTCTGCAATAGCCACCCTCACCACTAGAGGGCGCTATTCCTATTGGAAGTTTCCGTGGATGAGAGTCAACCTGAACTCTCTCTCTCATGCAACCGACACCTCTACCGAACAGACGTACCTTTACTGGAAGTTAAGGATGTCAAGCCTGATTGCCTGATACATTTCCAGTGAGTATTTCATGTCTGGTTATGGTGTCTATAAAGTAGCTCCCAAGTCTACTTCAATGCTAAGAAGACACCTCCTCCATTTGCATTTCGGTCTTTTCTCAACACGTTGTAGTCATCAGAAAACACAGAGTATGTTGGTATTGTAGAATCTAACTTGGATTCACAACCGATGATGATGTCTGGCTTGTGATGTTCTACAGCTGCAGAGAAGTCTTGTCGTTTCTTTTGTCCCTTTAGCCCGTTGCAATTAAGTTGCATGACCTTCAGGCGCTTGGGTCTCAGCGTTCTTGTTCTTTGGTGTGAGGCAGGCGGTAAGGGGTGGTCTTCTTCTTCATCTTGTGAGCTTGGAGTGAGTTGGTCATCACTTAGCACATCAAAACTATTATTCAATTCCAATGTTTGCTCATTAAAGAAAGAGTCAGAGAGGTTGACATGGCGACATTTCCAGCATTCCCATGACAGCCATTTATGCTTCATGAATCTTTTATATTCTTTCAGACTTGTCCCATCACAATTGATGTGTGTCCACACATTACATTCATCACACTGTAGAGCAGGATCTTTATCTCTTACCTCCCGATGACAAACTCCACAGGGGTACTTTATACCTATTGGCCCTGGATTTGTCTGTATATCTCCACACATCAAAAGGCAGATGTACAACATGGTTGTTCTTTTAATTGATGTGTTACTTTCTTTATACCAGAAGCACATACCATGGTCCGCTTTGTAGATGGAGCTGGCTTTATAACCAGAGGCAAGGAGTACAATGCTTCCATTGTACCCATGGGTATTCACTTGGTAGGGGCAGCTTTCATTGTGAGCCAACACAATAATGCCCAACAAGACTACAGTGAATGGAACAATTAGATTGTGCTGAGTAGCTTTACTGGCCATTGACATTGAAGGGTTGAATAGGAAGTGAAGACTTGGCTAGCACAGCTTGCTTGACTCTGTACAGTTTTAGCTACACATGGGACTGTAGAAAAATTCTCTCTGGCTGGCAAGGGATGGGTGCAACCAAATTTGTTGGATTTTCTTCTAGATGCTTAAGAATTAGATGCAGAAAGGCACATCACTTGGTAAAGTTGAGTATCCTTGTCCAGAAGAGCTAGCTTTGGTGGGCTACTTGACGTGCAAAACTTGTAGAAAAAAGATGATTTTGAGGACAGAAGTGCACAGTACCACACACACACACACACACACACACACACGTAGGTGCATTACTATCCTGGCTGTGTATTAAAAGCTGTGGATGTGTTGGGACAGCTCGGAGGAAGTGGTAATGTCTCTGTGGCGGTGTTGTGCCAGACAACTTTCCTATTTGTTCCAATAGACCAAATGACTAAAAGGTCTTTTATACTTTTTATTGGATAATTGGGGGTATTTTATTTAGAGGACCTAGTAGATCTATGAATGATAATTAATATGCTATCCATAAATAATAGGTCTAGTCTATATATTGAGCAGTGCACCAACAGAGAAGCCACTAAACAGAAAAAAATAGATCTAAATGATATTTTTGTACAAAACCATGGGGAGAGTTGTCTGTGACTTAAACACATTGAGATTCACAAAGATTTATTGATATCACATTTAAAACATTCATAACTTTTTTGAAACTTTTCCACTCTGTTTCTCTTTTCATACAAATAAACTTATAACAAAGGTTGGATTGTCCTCTAATAAGTGTGCCAAGTTGTATTTCTTAGCATCATTTTGCCACCAATTGCGCAATAACTTTAGAGTTAGAGTGTTTTACAGACTTCTAACTATTTGAAGTAACATTCTTCTTCAATAGTTTTAAGATCATTATTTTACGCAAATAGTATATATCACTTTAAAGCTGAGAATCTCCTCTTTTAGAATCAGGCCAAAAACTAAACTAAAAATCGTATCTGGCAACTTTTTGGTGGTTTTGTAGTGCCGGATGACATATTTTCCTTTTGTCAGTTTTGAAATGAAAAATGAAACTGCTGTGAAGAGTGGTGTTAAATGATGAATAAATTCCTCACATTCTCAAAACGTCATCTTTTGTTTTTATAGTGTGATGGCCAACTTTGATGAGAAGAGTGGTGTAATATGATGAATAAATTCCTCATATTCTCCAAACCTCATCTTTTGTTTTTATAGTGTGATGGCTAACTTTGATGAGAAGAGTGGTGTGATATGATGAATAAATTCCTCATATTCTCCAAACCTCATCTTTTGTTTTTATAGTGTGATGGCTAACTTTGATGAGAAGAGTGGTGTAATATGATGAATAAATTCCTCATATTCTCCAAACCTCATCTTTTGTTTTTATAGCATCATGGCTAACTTTGATGAGAAGAGTGGTGTAATATGATGAATATATTCCTCACATTCTCAAAACCTCATCTTTTGTTTTTATAGTGTGATGGCTAACTTTGATGAGACATTCTCAAAACGTCATCTTTTGTTTTTATAGTGTGATGGCTAACTTTGATGAGAAGAGTGGTGTGGTACCATGTCTAACTGCGTGGGGTTGTTGGTATCAGACCATGGATGAGGTCATGATTGAGATCAATGTACCAGAGGGAACTACATCCAAGGCAATCAAGGCTAACTTTGGAGTCAATACTCTAACCTGTTCAGTCCCGGGATTTGAAATCAAGGTGAGTGCTACCAGGTGCAGATCCAGCCGGCGACAAGATGAGGGGCCCAAATCTTGAGAAAAAATTTAGCACTGACTCAGCCGGCCGGTGAATAAGAGGGAGGGGGGGGGGTCCATTTTTGAGAAACAATTTTGCGCCGACTCAGCAGGCCGGTGAATAACCGGGGGGGGGGGGAGTACCTATTTTTTTTTATTTTTTTGGGGGGGGGGCCCAATTTGTGAGAAAATATTGAGCAGCGATTCATCCAGCCAGTGAATAGGCTGGGGGGGGGGGGGGGGGGGGTGATGGAGAGGAGAACCACTAATTTTTTTTAGGTGTGGCCACAAATATTATTATTTTCTTATTTTATTTTTTGGGTCGGGGGAAGGGGCTGCTTTTGTTTTTTGTTTTTAAAAAAGCTTAAATTTTAGGACCGTTAGACAGAATGATATAGTGCATAAGTATAATCAGGCCTATTTTGCCCTATTTTGTCCCCAATTTTCTTACTCGAAAGGGGGGAATGTTGTTAGATGCCATTTTTTCCCCGCAAATCCTCTTCTATTTTTTACTCAAGGGGGGCGTGGTTGAGGGGAAAATAAAAAAAACCTATTTTTGTTTTAGTGCTCACTATCACCCCTGTATAATACGGTAACTGAAATTGCTAGCTATGTATATGATTTGTATAATTTTTTGTCATTTACAGGGAGAATTGTATAGCAGAGTAGTAGCTGATGAATGCCTGTGGAGTCTAGGTAAGCTGCCACTGTAGAATCTATTCTTGCTCACATGATAAGAATGATATTAAGGTTGAATTTTTATGAGAGAGTGGGTAGGAGGCAGAATGAGGGGGGGGGGGGCTCGGCCCCCCTCAGTATTATTTAGGGTACGCGTATGCATGTTCCCTCCTTTTGAAAACGCCCCCCTAAGTCTGGTGTGTAAAGTCAATACGGGCCGATTTTTTATGTATTACGAGCCAGACTTTGTTGCGTGAAAAGTACCCCTTTACTGGAGATTTTGAGAACATGAATGCGGTCCCTCTGTCCCTGAGTGGGAGCGCTGGGTGGGGGGGGGGGGGGGGGGGGGTGTTGGAGGAAAAGAGATGTAGGAGAGTCCTAGGTAAAGACAGAAAAACGAATTAAGAGCTTTTGATCAATACCATAGAGTGAAATGAAGAGTAATTACACTCTCTCTCTCTCTCTCTCTCTCTCACTCTCTCTTGTTTTATGGTTGCATTATTGATGCATGTATGTAGTTCTCTACTACATTGACACAAATTCAGATGGGTAATTAGATGACATAACATACTCTCAAAGTTTTATTTTTCAATAATATTTCTTGCTTAACCAGAGGACAGGAAGCTAGTGAGAATGGTTCTTACCAAGTCCCATCGTCAAGCAGACAACTGTTGGAAGTCACTTCTCAAAGGTCAATACGAAGCTGACCCCGTCACATTTGATAAGATGGAGAAGAAGCTCACGTTACAGAGGTTTCAATATGAGGTAAATAATCATTGCTAATCTCTCTTATCTTTACCTCTCTGAAAATATTTTATTTCAGAGAGTGGGATAGAATGACTTTTAGTTTTTAAATTCAAATCATTGTCCCCACTGAACTCTAGTTTGGTTGCAAGTAAAATGAAAATCATTGGGAGGGACGAAACAAGGTAAAAATAGTTTGTATGCATGTCTGTAAAGTCTGTAAAACTGAAGATCTTGTAAATTGTAGCTGCATAGTTTTTGTCCTTTGCAAGAAATTTCTCTACACTTATTACTTTTACCAAGTTGTATACGGTAGATATATTGACTGCGATGAGAGGCCTGGCTGTTTTTATAGGCTCAAGTGGACATTTTTATAGGCTCATCCTGCCATGACCCAGAGGCGCGCCTTGGTATGCAACGTCCCTGAGAGCCAGTATAGAAACAGCCAGGCCTAGAAAATTAAAGCAGTCGATATGTCTTTTATATACCAAATTGACACAAAAATCTACCAAGAATTCTTACCTTATCCTTTTCTTGAGTAAAGATTGGTTAAAACACCACAGAAAATCAGAGACACTGTCTGATAATCTTTGCTGGAAAGATGACTAAATGTTACAATCCTTTGGGAATCGTAGACTAAAAGCACTGTATGGTATCCACGCTCGCAAAAAGAAATTTTAAGATGTGAACCAACGGGGCTCTCATAAAAAATGTACTATTTTCCCGGCACCCGGAATCTTTAGGGAATCTCACTCATGAACTATTAACCGTTACTGGCATTGTTCGTTTCTTTACGGGAATGGCTAAAATCACGACTCCAATTTCACCAATCAGATGGCTAGATTTCTAAAGAGAGGTTTATAAAGAATAAATATATACCAGGTAGGGAGAAATTACTTGGATGCTTATTACATGCTTTCTCATGGCAGCTGGGCTAAGTCTGGGATTATCATAAGAATCAACATTTTGTATAGATTATCATCATCAATACTATTTTTCAAGAAACATCCAATCAGTAACAAAAAAAGTTATGATATTTTGGTTTGCCCCACCTTACAGCACCCAGGGTTTGATTTCAGCAATGCAGACATATCAGGCAATTATACAGGAGGGGGGCCCCAGCTACCCGGGGACTAGGAGGGGGGCTCAAGCTACCCGGGGACTAGACCAAACAGAGAATAGATAGCTTCGCAAGGAGTCAGGTTAGAGTCTTTGATAATGGTCCACTGCAACCCTCTCATTTCATGCATGAATATTAAGTACATGTGGACCAGATTAATTGGGTGTTTGGGTTTAATACATCCTTTCCCATACATGCCAACATTTGAAAATCAGAAATCTGTACAAATTATGCTATTTTCAAAAAAAAGAGGAACAATCCTAACTCTCCTATTCAATACTACAGACAAATTTGTACAGAAAGAGGAACACCTGCATTAAAATGATAATTATCTTCTCTCAAAAAGAGGAATGTTCCTCTTTAATCTGTACAGTTGGCATGTATGCTTTCCTTTGTACATTCAGAGTTGAGCAAGTCGGTGCAATACACCATGTACAGACAAGTGTGTTCTTATGATATTCAAATGCATATTAGCATCTTTCTTTTGTACAAGTGGTGGGTTAGTATGTAAAATTATTGTATTTGATGTAACTCATCTTCACAAATTGGGCAGTTGGCATTTAGGCCTACCTTCAGGTTCTCATAAAAGTTTGTTACTTGTTTGATGCATGGTTAATGTTTAAAGATTGAAAATTTTACCATTGTTTATTATTTGGGGATGAAATTATACAGTGGAAAGAAATGACCTATTTATGCATAGGGAATTCTAATCTGAAAGACTCAAGTCAAGGGGCCAATAAATGATACTCCTGGTTTTTGCTGAGCATTGCATTAGAAGCATAAACAAAATTTCCTTATGGACAAGTTCCACATGGCATGCAAAATGAGCTGACTGTCTGCTGTTGTGTACAGTGTATTTTACTCATCATCTCTTTGTAAATATTTTGATTATTCTCACATTGATAATATGATAATATTTCTTTTTTGTTCTTTTTGTACTGCAGTATGTGGATCAGTTTCCTTGAGACAGTGACATATGAAGAATAACATCACATAGATATGTGTGAATCACTCTCCATGATCTCTAATTTCTTGATGAACTTTTAACTGATGTCTGAAGAGCTCAGTTAAGTCAATGGAATACCACATCAAAGGCTGACTGACTATCTTTGCTTTGTGAATCTAGCAACTAATGGATTTCTTTCAAAGACACAAGATAAGTGGATATGTGAAGGACACAGATTTTACAACGAAGGACAGAATTTATTTATTTGATTGAAGATCAACACACAAATACTTCAAAATAATTGACACAGGAGACCTAGTGAAATTAGAGTCTCATTTATGACCAAGAACAGTGGATCTGTTCATTCCTCCTGTGATGATGATGCTGATTAAGAATGAGGCCATTGTTCTTCAATGTTGTAAACGTTGGGCTGTCATGATGCTCTTCCTACAGTGAATGTCCCATGATCATCATGACATCACCAGAGATGCCAACCGTTACGGTTTCGCCGTATTTGTTACGGTTTTAATGCTCTTGTTACGGCGTTACGGTAAACAATCAAAAGGTTACGGGGAAACGATAAATAAAAGTACATTATAGCGAATGCCGCCTTATCACATAGCCTCCGTACACAGGGCTGCATGTCGCACGCATCTACTCATAAGTTCACTGAATTTGACTACACTGGATAGACACTTTCGCGCACATGGTCCGTCCGCCGCCATCTTGTTAAATTCCGAAACGACACGGCCACCGTCATTACTGTTTTGATACTAGTATACTACGTGCAGTCGTGCATTTTTTGGGGGAGCATGGTGGTGGATGATCATGCGCGCGGCGCCCGCAATACCCATTCAAAGTATAGTAGCGAAGACTTCGGTGATTCAGCGGGCGCATTGCAGTGCGGTATACGGTGTGTTGTTGTTCATGAACGCCGGGCCTAGCGGCCTGGGCTGGTGTGTCTGTGGTACTGGTTAGTGTACGCGTGCGTGTGTAGGATACGAGTTCTGCCGTTTGACTGTGGTTTTGAATTTGCCGTTCGACGCTTGAACGAGGTGTTTTCTTCCTGAATATTATCATGGATTCACTCAAAAGAGCGAGTACCCAAGGAGGAGATCCTTTGACTGCAAACAGATTAAAATGCACATTTTTATGCACATCTTTATTTTGGACTTAAAAATGGTAGGTTCGAAATGCAGTAAGAGTGATTGGGTGTTTGTGTACGTTTTCCGCGAAAATTATGCTGCAGTGTCTTGCGTTACGGAAAGACCCCCATTTGTTACGGACAAATGTGGTAAATGTTACTGACAGCCATCCTATAGGGTTGGCATCTCTGCATCACAATACACCCTCACAGCTGTTTAAATTTATGTGTCTTACAACAGTCATCCCGTCATCTGATGATAGAATCATGGACTGTAGATGGAGACAAATAACCAATGTGATAAGAGAGATGCACAAAATCCAACATGCTAAAGAAACTGTCACAATCATGTTTTCATCAAGACCTTGGCTCGTTTGGTCCTGGATGAATACCTAGGCTATAACTGCATTATAATAAGCCTGTTTGTTTGTTTGTTTTTTCCTTGGGGGAAGGGGGAGGGGTTCACATTCACTACTTTAGTTGAACCTTATTCGTTATCTCCACACTATTCTATTTACTGATGGCATCAAAATAATTTGGTCTTATTTCTGACAAGAAGGCTTAGAATGCCCTGTAATATCATTTTTAACTGTATAATAGAGATGAACTTGTGTTAGGGGAATGTACCGCATATTTTTTATTTAAAAGGTCGTGGTTCGATCCCCGATACGGCACTAATGGTTCCTTTGGCAAGGCATTAATCTTCATTTTCCACACTCAACCCAGGTGAGGTAAATGGATACCTGGCAGGTATTAATTCCTTGAAATGCTGGAGCGCTGTAATGGCAGTTAGGCTAAAGCCGGGGTAATAAGAAATGCGCCTCGGAATAGAATATCTAGATAGATGGCGCTATAAAAATGCCTATTATTATTATTATTATTATTAAACAGGATATTCTAAGAATAATATTCTTTGGGTTCCTTTTTTGTCTGGAATTTACAGAAAAGTAGGGTGTTTGAACCAAGTAATAAAAGGGTTTGTTTTGGGCTCCCATTTGTCTTGTTTACATACTAGGTTCCCTAGGGGTTGCTCACATATCAGTAACAAAAAATTCAGCGTATGAAGAAAACATATAGTGGTCGTTAGCTTGTATTTGTTAGCTTATTTCCAATGCAATTTTACCTGTACAGATTATTGCTTTCATTATTGATATCTTTATTGTTATCAATGGTATGTGACCAGCCGTATATATCTGATTTCAGATTTTATTTTCTTGGTAATGTTTATTTATGTGTATTTCATGTCCAAATGTGTAAAAGCTTTGCAAATTTATACACTTGACTTACCTCTAAAGTCAATTAATCATGCATTAATTTCATTGACTCATATTTTTGGTGTGTGGTTGCTGACATCTGTCTAACTTTATCTTACTGATAAGCTGGTTGAAATCTAGTTTTCTCTTTTCGCATGTTTTTTTTAAAGAAGTTTTTCAAGCCATTCTAGGAGCCTTTTGGTTGTTGCAACTTCAGACTTTTTGTATTAATGTGAAACCTAGGACCTGTCTTGTAAAGAGTTGCTATGGACTTGAATTTATTAAGTCATCCATTTGAACTCAACTTAATTTGTGGTACGTTCAGATTAATCACAACTTTTGAAAAGATGGGGATGGGGCCCAGAAGACTACCTTACCTATTCAGTAAAAGAGTAATTCTTACTATGTCACATTATGTGTATTGGATAGTCTGTTTGACCTAGAATCAATTGCCAAATTTTATTAGCTATGTATTTGTAAGAGATGAGAAAATCATGAAATAGAAAATGCTACACTCAGAATGTATATACACCTGTACATGTACATGTATGAGGTTAGTTATAATGTAAGATATGTTAATTTTTACCAGTAGTTGGCGATGTAGTGAAATGAATGTATTCACAATGTATTATAAACAAGCTCTTTGTCAGACGATTGTTTACCCTAAAGATGTCTTGATTAAAATGAATGTTGCTTTTCAGCATCCCAGGGGAATGATTCTTAGAATGCCAAAGCAATTTTTTAAAGATGAAAATACAAATTGACATACCGGTATCCATTTGTGGAGATGGAGGGAAAATTGCCTTATGACTGACATCCCATGGAATTGGTTTAGGATGACCATAACAATTTTGGAGGTTGAAAAGCTGCATTAAGAAACTTTGTACCTCTATCGATAGCCTGTGATAGGAGAGTTCAGCCCCTGGATTTGTTTTTCTTTAACCTTGAAATTAGCACTAAGCGTGTTAGGTACTGGCAAGCATCCTGAGTGCTCAATTTTCTGTACTGGTTCATGATATCATTCAAGACCATGCATAAGATGCAATTGTGTTGACATTGTAATTGAGCCTGTGGAAAGTGAAGTAATAAATCTGTTGATAACATGTATAATTGTTTATGGATGTTGTTTGTAAGGTTTGATCTTTAATAAAGCCCCACTGCACTAATTATAGCTACTTGCGCCCTCTATATAGCAAACAATGCCTAATCGGTGCGTGTTGGTCCCCCATAATCCTCTTTTTCTTATGTTAATTGAGAGCTGATTTGATGAGATAACCACCTGTCAGTCACCTTGCATGGAGGTCCAATCCCTCTGGCCAAACTAGTGCAGACAGGCTTTAAGAGATGTGTGTTGAATATAGATGCTCTGTTCCATACAGTCTTATATCAATCTCTCTCCCACATACATGACTCAGTCAGTAAGATGGTTAGGGATACTAACAATTTATACAAGATTATTGGGAGGTGAAATTGTCAAAAATTTCTTTTTAAATAAGGCTTGAAATGATGTGTGAATTCATTTTCCAAATTTGCATACAAGTGTAAATATGCTGATTTTGCTGATTTTGTTTTAATATTTCCTTTGAAATTTGAACCTTCAAATCAATTTCTCCTTTTTTGACTGTTTTTGAAAGCTAGCCTATGAAACACATACCAAATATTTAAATTTATTTGATGATAGATTGTAGTGAGTAGTAAGATGAAATTGAGATGTACTGTGTAGTTGTTTTGTAACTTGTAGATGCTACTAGGAGAGGAGTTATGAACTCTTGGAAAGGATGTCACTTAAGACACGGATGCATTACATCTGTTTCTAAGGAATCTTGTTGCATTTTAGATGTGAAACAGACCAGGGAAATGCAAAGTTGTAGTTAAATTCTCATCTCCCAGCAGATGCTAAATCATTCACATGGGACTAGCTGATATATATCCCCTCTCGCTGTTTTAGATTCACTGTTGATATACTCCAGGATTGTATTACTAAATTGGCTCTAATGTCAAGTTGATCTGAACACAAAGCAATTGGCAACTGCTGATTTCCTGTGTGAGCTAGCTACCTTGGATAGTTTTGTAAATTGGTGATAGATAGTCCCAACTATTTAGATTCAATGGTAGGCCTACTTAATGGACGTGAAGTTTTGCTTTCCATGCCACGCATGCCTGCCACAAGGAAAGAGTAATACCCAGTCTAGAAAATTCCATATATGTGGGTTTACTATACTGTATCTGCTCCCTCTGTGTTGGATGATCCTTCAAACTTAAACGTGTAGATCTACTTGCGATGATTTTCTGTACAGATTATCTCATCTAAATGAACATTTCTCTAATTAGGCTAGTAAATCTCATGAGCTTTGAATGGCTTACTAACAAACACCAAGCAATGCAAACCAAAGCTCATAATGCCCTCCATACAGCCAGTGTACCCACATACACCCACATATCTTCTCAGCTAGATGATGGAAAGGGATTTGAGTTGGATGGATGTAATCTCCTCACTCTATTGGGAGATTATATACTAGGGTTAATTTATATAGTGCAACTACTATGCAAATTCATTATTTGTGAATCTGGCAAACCAAACAAAAATCCTTTACAATAATCAAGCCTACTGCTGATATATGAATGGACAAGGCTTTCACTGTGTTTCAGTTCTAATAATGTATGGATGTGATGGAGGTTGTATAACATATAAATGTCAGATTTGCATCTATGTGCTGGATTTGTGCTTTCTCCATGTTTAATTTAATTTAAACGAGAATCAAGCCATGCACCAACATTTCTCACAGAGCTCAATGGTTTTACTTCTGAGTCTCAAAACGCTTTAAAACTAATATTTATCTGTGCTACTTTTCTGGATATTCCAGCAATGAGAAGCATGGTTTTTCCCTCATTTAGCATCAGCTTATGATAGAACATCCAAGAACAGAAATTGTGTATACATGATTACATAAGAAAGAATGAAGCTATGAATAAGAAAGAAGTATGTATTGAGGGTGATAGGGATAGAAATTCAAAGTTGATTAGAGAGAAAGAGATAGCAATGTAGTCATTGAGTAAGAAAGAGAAAAGAGAGAGAGAGAAGAAAAAAAAGGAGAGAGAGAGAGAGAAGAGAGGGAGAGAAAGAGAAGAGAGAGAGAAAAAAGAGAAAGAGAGAGAGAGAGGGGGAGAAAGAGAAAAGAGAGAGAAAGAGAAAAGAGAGAGAGAGGAATAAAATGTGTTTGATATGAAAATGTTGACAAATTACATATGTACAGTTAAACTTTTTGTGTAAGAATCTTGAACTTTATGGCAAGTAGAGTAAAAAACTTTCCTTTTATTTTGTATAATTCTCTAGGGAGTTGTATAGCTGTAGGGCTCATGTACGTCAGAGTAATCATATGTATGTGATCTGGCATACATCAACTTGATGGATGCCAAAAGTAGGATCGAGATTGACTATTGGAGAGATTCTTCTGCTGCCCAAATGATAGGGCTGTTCACACATGGCAATTTAAAGCTTATCTGTACTAGTTTATAGGAGGGATTAGACCACCCTGCAAGGTCACTGGACAGGTGGTTATCTCATCAACTCAGCTCTCAATTAACATAAGAAAAAGAGGATCATGGGGGACCAATGGTCACCAATTAGGCATTGTTTTCTATATAGAGGGCCAAGTAGCTACAAGTAGGACAGTGTGGCTTTAAAGAAAGTTTTTCTCATGTGAGCCTCGAAATGTCACTAATTAGTGAGGCTGTAATCTTGATTCAGTGCTCATTTGTGCACTTTTTAAAATACCTACCAGAAAGAGGGATAAGATTATTTAATTGTATACATTATATTCAACATGTGAACAGGTGAAGAAATTTTTTTTTATTTCATATCTCATTATTTTCCTCTTTGAAAATGAGCCTTGTGTGAATGCCCTGACGATTCCCAGGGGGCATCAATGAAATCCATTTAAGCATGATCCATGTACCTGGTCAATGTCTCCCTATAGAAGTTCATGCAGCAGCTAGGCCATTATATACATGTATGATGAATTCATACAATGTAACTTGGTAAGTAGAACGCTGTATTTTGTTATAACCAACTCTCCTTATTCTGTATTTTTTACATTGTTTTCCCCACCCCAATTATGTACCGTAGGCCTAAATATTATATTTTACATAACTCCCTGAATGTCTAGTCAAATACTTCTGGTACACTGAACATTCACTTTATGATACAATGAAACATCCTTGATCCAAGAAAATAACCTTTTATATTTAAATCTTGTTAAATGCATATTATGCCCCCAAAACAATAGAATATCACAACAAATAATCACCTTCTTATAATGATAATTTGTTTGACAGTGTTCTTTGTACAGTCAAACCTGCTTTAGTGACCACCTGTCTACAAGGACCACATTTGTTGTTTCCCTTGAAAATGGTCTCTCATTGAAACATGTACTAAAGGAACCTGTCTACAAATACCACCTGTCTACAAAGGCCACTCTTTGTGTTTCCCTTGGGTTGTTGCTGTAGACAGGTTTGACAGTATCAAGGTTAAGCTGTATCAACTGGTCTTGTGAAATGATGATTTGAACTTAATACACATGCAAATATGACAGCAAATATAGACAATTATACTCTTTAAAAATATTAATGTTTTAAAAACATTTATTGAATGATAAGGCCATGATTTGACCAGCATCTATCATATTTTGGCAAAGCATATCAAATAAAAGAAGACAAAACATACATTTCCACTGACAGACAGACATTGTATTTTTGGTTGACAATTAGTCTCTCTCTTCTTCAGGTGAGACAATTTTAGACTGAAATAAAAAAGAAATATCTTTTTCTTTGTCTTCTAATCATAATTATAAGAAAAAAATCAAGATTAGAAGAGAGACGTAACAGAAAAAAACACATATTTTTACTTTGAAATTGTAAATGTGGAGTGTTTATAAAGTTCACTATGGGAGAAAAAAAATGGATATGTATAAGATATCAGAAATCATGATATCATTGCATAAAATCGCATCTTGCAAAAATATGATTATTTAATACAAGTTTTTGTAATAAAAAAACTCTTTCATGACTGTTCATAAAAGCATCAACAAGTATATATTTAAAAATTCCAGCTTTTATGGACATACACACATTATTTGCAAGATGTTATGAGCCTTATATTGAGTGAACTAGCCTTGTAGCACTGATCCTAGGTGGTTTGGTATGCAGCATCAAACTACTTAATACACTTTAATCATAATTTTGTCAGGCCGAGTTTCTCCAATTTGGGGGGAATTTTTTCACAAATTCCTTACCCTGAGTATTAAAGAGCAACAAGTGTTTTATGCACACTGACCAACACATGTAGCTACCCAGTAGCCTTTTGTACAACAAACACAATCATGCACACTTTTCTGTTTGTGTTCATTTCATTGCTTTCAGAGATGTGTTCTGTTCATCCTATATGACTAAAACAAGTAATGTTTTAGGAAAGATTCTTAATGCCACATAAGTGCCTCGTTTTCTTACAATTGTTGCTACCAGCTAAACTCATGTATAGGATTTTTGTCCAAGTTAACAGCAACAGAAAAAGATCATCCTTTGAAGTAGTTCTAGTAGTGGTGGAAAACTAAGTCTTACAGAATCCAACTAAACTCTAGTTGAGCTGCTTGTCCAGATTCAAAATAAAAAGACAGCCACTATACCTGTTTGACAGATTTATAAAATTCTAGTAATGGTTAAAAACAAACATTGAAGATAGAAAATGAGGAAGACATGTCAATCAATAAACACGATACATGTAGTCCAATACATGGTAAATATTTCTGAATGCCTTATAGGCACTTTTGATGGGAAAATGCAGTTCCTTTACCACAACTCAAAATTTCATAACATAAACCATAAACTTTACTTTAAGCATGACTCTAGAAGTTTTGAACTCCATGCTTTTGAACAAAAAAGTGACCCCAGGTATAATCCACGTCTATCATGACATTTTTTTATCATAAAAAACATTGAGCTGTCTGCCAATGATGTTTGAATTGAGATGTCCAACGCTGGTAGAGTAAGTTTGACCTAGATACATAAACTTTGGCACATTATATTCAATGAAATGCTGACAATGCAACTTTTACTTTTCAATTAGTTTCAGAAGAAATAAGCTTTATATCAAACAAAATTAGAGGTACTATATTTATGTCACCACATGCCGTTTAATGCAGTCCAAAAGAACTAATTTTCAAGCTTTTTCCAATTTCCTCTTGATCCATAGCACTCTACATATCAAGATCCTTGTATTGAATGAGATCACTAATCATGAGATCTGTGTAGTCTTTGGACCACATAACAAACTAAGGCAGGCTTTGATCTTTTCTAATTAGTGGCAAATCAAACATTTACGAGATAAATGGAGTCTTAAAGAGTAGCACATCAAGATAACCTCTGGTGAATATTTCAGTCATTCATGTACGAGTAAAGGTATGCAGGGTGCTTTGACCAATCAGCAAGCTGTTCCAAAAAAAGGGTTATTTTTTTCCTCTCCTCTGACTGGCTCTGACAGTGGATGGATCTCAATATGAATGCAAATCAATTTAGTAGATCAAGGGGTTCGTCCTCACTTCACAGGTATAAAGGTCATATCAATTCTGATTATAGACCTGTATCTCTTTCCTCTTTCTTAGCCTCTACAATGCATGATGAATCTCTGTCTGTCTTGTCATTGTCTTCAGCTGCTCCGTTAGTTGCTGTTTCTTTCATGATTCTCTCTTTGGAGGCTAAACTCTGCTCCATGTCCTCACTGGTAAGCTCTTTGTGTGGAAGGGTCTGGGGTAGCTGTGTGCATACAATACTGAGGACAGTTGTATGTTCCTTTAACAGGACATTCTTCATGGAGCTGATCAGAGCAAGAGCTTTGTCTAATGGGTTATACAGGGCACCACTAGTGGGTGGACACTCCAATGTCTGTCCACTGTTTTGTTTCCTACCTGGAATGTCATTCCTGGATCCAGAAGGCATTTCTTCTCTACATGATCTCTCTGCGTCATCAACTGCTTCCTTGCTTGTATTGACTGGTACAGTCTGAGACGTATCAACCAATGTGGTAGCTTCTCCTGTGTGAGCTTCGGGACAACTTCTCTCATGATCAGTGCCGTTCACATATGTCTCATGTTCTCCATTCATAGCCTGTGAGGGGCGAGCAGCAACATGTGTTCCACTAATACTGCTCAGTATCCTATCAACCAGCTGCTCTTGTGTCAGGACCTGGTCACCAGCTACCGGTGAGTCTGGTGTCATTGAAAGACAGACTTGCTTGTCCTGTGAATCTGAATGGCACGATAAAGACAAGGATAATGGCCACGATGTATCCCTCAGGACATCACTCTGAAACAGATATCCTTCAGTACGGGGGTTCAGAAGCATGCTGTCATCGTCCTCATCGTTCACCCGTTCCTTCACGACATCATCCCTCTGGTGTGCATCATCCTTTTGATTATCTTTTTGTTTTCCAGACAAACTATCCGGATCACCCTCTGGGACATTCTGTAATCCTTGACCTTTGTCCTTTTCTGGTTGTCCATGTGACTGACAAGCATGTAGTCTTGTCCTGAAGCGGTAGAGTTGAGTGAGTCTGTACTGTGCTCTCAGACACACCAGCTTTGGACTGATATCAGCTTGGTTGGTTGATGACATCATCACTGACTCCTCACCTGTGCAATCAAATAACAGTGACCTATTCATTTCATGTACCTCTAACCATTTGGATGAACAAACGATTAGAAATGTAGTTTATCGTTTTGGGCAGTCTACTCATGTACTTAAGTTATACATGAATCTATTTTGAAATGTTGAAGAAAAAAAAGGGGGAAAAAAAATCCTTTTTTCCATTATTTTTTAAAAATTTTATCAGTACCAGTAAATATCTGGCAGCCTGTAATAGGTTATTGCCTTTGAAAAAATTGTGTAGCGTTACTTTTTAAGGTAACATTTTCCGACACAATTTCTTTTCTTGGTTCTTATATTAGAATATTTAGAATGGTACCTTCTTCAATTAGGAAATATGACGTTTTTAATAGCATGAATAAAATAAGGATTATATGCACTGTATATTGGAATTAATTAATACAAATATTGATCTTTCCACAAATTTACATATCCTGAATTATTGGTTACCTTGGGGCAGTATAATCTGAAGAATACCGATGGCTACTGCTGGATGACCTGATGTATGACATAGCTGCACTGCTTCTGCTACATGACCCATCATGACCTCAGAATGACCTGACCTTTGACCTAGCAATATCTGCTGTGCAGCATATCTCAACACCTACAAATATATGGAAAATATAATTTGTCTTAAGTAATCATGGTATGTACAGTTGATTCAACTTGTCATGTTTTGTGTTTGTAAAAATTGAAAAATGTTTATAACCCTGACAAGTCATACCATGTGAGTCAAAACAAAGTTTACACAGGTCTAGAAAATTGCTAATTATTTAAAAAATCATCTATGAACAGTAAATTATTGTACATCTTATGAAAGAGTGTTTTATCCCAAATCATTTGGTATCATATTTGTGTGGTGTGTGTTCACGCTTGGATGAATAGGAGGCATTGTTTGCGAGAGTGCAAAAATCGACTTGCGCCAAAGCGATGCCTACAGCATGTATTATGTTGGGATTAGCAGAGTGAGAGAATGAATTGAATGTATCAAATCAAATGCATTGCATATGCTTTTTGCAGAAGCAAAGTCACACACACACACACACCAGGCACACAAATGTTCGTTGATATTTGATATATGTGAGGCATGATTAATTTTGTTAGGGATGTTATTTGGATCTGCACAGACCGAATTAATACCCAAATCCCAATTTTTTTATTCAAACATCACATAAGCAACTTTGGCGCAAGTCGATTTTTGCACTCTTGCAAACAATGCCTCCTGTTCATCCAAGCGTGATCACATACCACACAAAAATGATACCAAATGATTTGAAATAAAACACTCTTTCATAAGATGTACAATAATTTACAGTTCATAGATGATTTTTAAAATAATTAGCAATTTTCTAGGTGTAAACTTTTTTTTGACTCACACTGTACAGATCTATAACACTCTACATATACTGTTAAGAATTCATGGTATGTACAGTTGATTCAACTTGTCATGTTTTGTGTTTGTAAAAACTGAAAATGTTTATAATCATGACCAGTTATACAGGTCTATAACACTTTATATACATGTCAAAATCACAAGCCAGGACATAAAACGTTGACCTCATTCACAAATATTCATGAGGATCCTGAAGTGAAACGGGACAAAAATTCGACTTCATTCGGAAAGGGGGTATTATAGCCAAAGATAATGGAAGGCTATAGTGCTCGTTTCACATTGAGATTTTTTTCTTTCCATTTAATATTATACAAAGCATTAAATATACCTTGTTGATATCATGGGCTACGTCATATGGCATCCCACCACTCAAGCACTGCAGATCAGGTGATTGATCACATGACAAGTCTGCTCTAACCAGCAGTGTTTCTACCACAGGAGCTCCATTCAATGTAGGGATAGACCAGACACATCCAATATCACTAGGCTCTGTAGGGGAAGAACAATCATAAATTTATTGCACAACAAATTACCATTAATGATAATTTACACTGCTGGGATTTAGCAAATAAATTAACAAGTTCAGATGTATAAACTCTTCATTTTTTAATTTAACTCAGTGAAAATACTTGCTCGAGGCCAGGAGAAGGGCTCGTATTTTTTGACCTGTTTGCCTGCCAAATTTTATGTACATTTATACCAATGCAACTCTGTGCGATGCAACACAGAATAACTCACAACATGCACGTAGGCCACATCCAAATTGATAACTTGAAGTGCTGCTACAATCTGTATAAGAGAGAAGGTGCATTTTGGTTTTCGTACATTTAATATTTAGACCACTTCAGCCCAAATTTAGATACAGACATGTATGTAAGACCCTAATAATACTAACACACTACTGAACATATGCATCATCTGCTGAATCCAGGCTAACTCGGACCAAAGACAACTCGGCCCAGCTGCAAAAACGGTCAGTTTTTGTCATTCTACCCTAACCCTAACCCTAATTCTAACCCTAACCCTAAACCTAAACCTGCAAAATCTGACCGCTTTTGCAACTGGGCCGACATGTCTTTGGTCCGAGTTAGCCCGACTCCCATCTGCTCATGAAATGTGAAAGAGGCTTACCAGTCCACTGAATCTTTGGAACGCTCTCAGTGTGTATGTGAGTATGGCTGATATTATGATCTGTTGTAAGGTATCCTTCATGGGTCAAACACCAAACCAGAAGCTCATAGATGACAACAAGTAAAGCATACACCTGAGAACAGAAAGAGATGTGTGACACAACCTTTACAACCTCAATAATAATCCAACAAAATTTAAACAAGCAAAATATCTGTTCAACATGGGGAAACACTATAAATCACAAGCCATATCCTAATTAATTGCTTTTTCATGTCATACATATTAGGAAAAACTCTTTAACTGTTAAAAACTGATGAAATGCTTAGCGAAATTAAAGAATGGTTTTGCTTTCAATTCACAACTGGTCCTGGAATAATCCTCCTTTACTCAAAAATGCTGTGCTCAGAATACAGAGTATACAAAGTGACATTCAGAGTATAAATTAACATTCACACAATCCTGTATTTCTATTAATTTCTTAAAGTAAAGCCCCTATTTTCAGTGGGCCCAACATTTCTATGCAATATTTCTTAATCAACACTTTACCAGTAGACTAACTGGGGGTGTTTCATTAAGCTGTTCGTAAAGCTACGCATGACGTTACGAACAACTTGTATATGAAAAGCCAAATGGGATGCTTAATCATTATTAACTGCATCAACTAAAATTGAACTGTGCAGATGTAGATTAACATTCTTATCATAACAAACATTTTTTATGCAAAGTATATTTTTGCCATAATTTAATTGAGGTTATTGGGAATATCAGGAAAAAGTTTGGGCATCCTATCTGGCACTTCATATACAAGTCATTCGTAAAGTCATGCGCAACTTTACAAACAGCTTTATGAAACACCCCCCTGTGGTTACAAGTTCCTTCATCACACTGAATGACCCTTACCTGATATTTCTTATCCAGTAAGAAGATATCAACAGCCTGCTTCCACTGACCAGTCAATAAACTCAGGTTCAAGAATCTAGTTGCTATGGATACCACTAGCCCCTCCTCTGTACAACCAGACAAGATGGCGACATGAAGGGCTGTTCCAAGAGCTGCCACATCCCCCTTCCTGGCCAGTAGCTTGATAGCATTCATTGGCTGGTTGAGTGCCAGGTAGCTGGAATGTAAATTATTCTAGCTAGGATTAATGAATTTATCAAACAATAACAAATAAGACTGTATTATGAGCAGAGTAACTTCATTTTCAAAGAGTAATGAACATAATAATATAAGGGTGGTGAAAGGTGAAATAAAATAGAATATCTCAAGTCTTACCATCTTGCAGCAGGCTCATAGCTATTGTTGCCTTCCAGCTGATTGGCCCAGGTCAAGTAGAGGTCATGAAGAACTGGGTCAGAGGGCAGCAATCTCACTTGGGCAAGTGCAATGGCATCCCTGAAACAGGAATGATAAATCATATTATAAACATGTTATGTCACAGCAGTAGGCCTGCTATACATCAATATGCATTTTCATGTATACAAACGCTACACTGATATGAATATGAACTCTTAGGCATCATACAGTATACAATCATATCCTTTGCAACACCATTGCAAGTATAACATTTACTCTTAAGGATAATCAAGTAAAACAAAATTCCATGATTAAAGCAATAACTATGAGAATTCTTTGAAACATACATATGCTTTCTTAACAGTCAGGTAAAATAACAACCACCACCACCACCATCATCTAAAGTAACAGCCATGACAAGCACCTAGCAGAGGTGGATAATATGTAGGACCATACAAGAAGCCATCAACACCAGCATTTAGAACCATCATCATCATCATCATCAACATCATCATCATCATCACCACCATCATCATCATCACCATCATCACCATCATCATCGCCAGTATCATCATCATCATCACCATTATCACCATCATCATCATCATCATCATCGCCAGTATCATCATCATCATCACCACCATCATCATCATCACCATCATCATCATCATCATCATCACCACCATCATCATCATCACCATCATCATCATCATCATCATCATCATCACCATCAAAAAGGAGATATTATACCTAAACATTGAATTCTTCTCGAGGATAGTGATAGCCTTGTAGACCTGATGACTGATAAGGTAGAAAGTGACGGCCCGATGAATCTGATCCTGAGATTCTAGCTGCCTAGCGTAAGCATCACAGGTCTCTAACCATACATCATGTCCAGCTGTAAGCAATACATACAATCAATCATATCAGTATTCTTTCAATCTTTTGTTCGTTTATTCATTCATTTTCATAAAAAACACAGCAAAAGCAAATACACATACAAGTATATATAGATACATGTACAAAGGCAGAGAATTTTCAGTTTTATTCTGTTTTATAAGATAACTTCAAATGAAATAGGAGAACAAATGAAAAGCCCATGGTGGCCTTGTTTAAAAAAGTTCCCTCAAATATTATAATTTATATTACTAAGTATATATTATCGAAAATAATATCGCTAGTGATATTCGTTTGTCTCGCAATGTGGTCAATAAGGAATCTAAAAGATCACAAGTATATATTAGTTAAAGATATCACAAAAGACAGCGATAAACACAATATAACAATAATATACAAAATAAGTATATAAGGATCCTTGAAATAGAATACTACTGCTTCAGTTATTGCTCCACCAGGCTATCACCCAAGGCTAATATTACATGTTAGAAAGTTACCTTTCTATGCAATCAATAGTGATCTCTTCACTCGCTGTCTGTCTTTCTTTATCTCTCTATCTCCCCTCCCCTCTCCCATCACAAACTGTCTTCCTACATCCGTCATCTCATCTTTGTTTCTTTATGCCCATATTCTCACTTTCTTTATCTTCATTTCTCTACATTTCTTCCACTTCATACCTTTATCTTACTGTTGTCCTATTCCTCTGACTTCGTTGTAAGTTTCCCCTCTCTTTCTTTAAATGTTGTCTACTATTGCTCCTTCTCAGTTCCCTCTGATCTCAATATCACAATTGCTCTTATTTTCCTATTTTGGCTGCAATATTCAGTATACTATGTACAATAAACCAATTCCCAGACCCCGATCAAACTATTATTCACTCACCTAGGGGAGCCATAGCAACCAGCCAATCAGTGAGCTGTCCTTTCTTGATAGCCTCCCTAAGTGGCTGAAGAATGTTACCCTTCCATAGATGAAGCTGGTTCCTCTGATCATAGTTACCACTCTCACCATGCTGACACGCTAGGAAACAAAAGAAAAATGGAAATAATCTTATACAGTAGGCTGGCGGGTACACCGTGTGAGAGAGAGGGAGGATTGAGGAGTCCTGAAAATGACTCTCGGTAATCTTTCTTGAGGGTGTGTAGTCCTGAAAAGGACTGTTGGTATAGTCTTGAAAAAGACTGTTGGTTATCTTTCTTAGCTTATAGTTTTAAGGAGAACTATAGCACTTGGAGAGGATGAGTGGCTCAACGTTTCGAACTTTTTATGATCACTTATCTAATACTCAGGGGTAATCTACTACTACCAATAGGTTAAACCAGCGATGCTAAATTACATTTGAATACTTTAATGGCTAAAAATCAGAAATAATTGAAGGAATAATATGAAAGGAATTTTCTTTTTTGTCTTTACATTTTGTATTTTTCAAGAAAACTTCAGTACTCTGAATTTCAGTACTTGGCATCTTTCCTCATCAACAGATCAACACATCAAATCTTTAATATATGCTCAATAAGGAATACAACAAATTTCTGTATGACCTTTAATTTGAAGGTTAATATGTCCAATCAATGGCAAGTGGTTATTCCATTAGGCATCTTTTGTCTTCTTAAATCCAAGTGTAGGAAAGGCTAATAGGAATACAGTCCTTGAATTTCTTCCTATGATATAACAAAAATCTGTCATTCTTGTTACCTTCGTCATTGAGCATCTTTATAGTCATCTTCCTGTCAACAAACAAACCAAGCTGGAGAGGAGGTTGGGCTGAGCTCTCATCTAGGTTTAACCCTGGACAAGACCAAGATATAACCCAAGGTGATAGGTGAGAAACATAAAACACAAGGATCAATTTTCACATACTGAAGATGCCTCCTCCTTAAAAAAGTTATAAAATCTAGCCTTTATTAACAACCAGATATATCAGTATTTAAACACTCCTCTTGGGTAATTTTTCTTTAAATTTGTGTTTTATTTAAAGTTTGTAATTGTGTATATCAACAGCATACAATGAACCCATAGTTTTCTTTTATTGAAAGATATTATATGTGTCTGCTTGTTTATTAATAGAATGAAAGTGCATATGTGTATTAAAAGGAGGAAAAGTAATAGTAGTGATCTTGTTGCAAGCATATTCTTGATTAAAAACCATGTATTCGGATAAAGTATATATTACCAAGTCCATAAGATAGGACTGCCAGTCACAGGGTCCCTTTTTGAACACAAACAAACTTCATCCAAGCAAAAAATAAACATTCAAACATACCTTGTTGTAGCTTGGCTAGGTCAATGCAATCTTGTTGAAGGGAAGCTTTGCCTCTGTTGTCCTGAGAAGCTTTCATTGGGAATAAAGACTTGTATCTCTTGTGTCTCCCTGATGATAAAAACAAACATGGTGAACAACAAATCATTTCTCTTGCATACAATACACCTTGGACTAAACATCAGTTGATCATCAGTTGCATTCGCCCAATGCTCTATCCCAGAAAGAAACAGCCTTCCAGTAATGTAGTGTACACTGACAGTCAAGAGAACTTCAAGGGAATACTCCTTAGGCATCCAATGCCATTATCACATTAAAATCATTTGTCTTCCTCGCACCGCTTGCAATCTTTAGTTCATCTTCGTGATAGGATGCATAGCCCTTTGAAGATTACCAGAGGAAGAAGAAGGTATCAGATGATTCCAGATATACATTTGATTCTCAACAACTTTTGGGGAGACACGTACACTTGTACATCTGCCAATACAGGTTATAATGACTTCAGCTGTTTCTTGAAATAAATGTGAGACCTAAACCTGAATCAATGACATTTTTATGCTCCTTAAAATCATGATATTTATAAACGTTTCATACAGAGTAAATATGATTTGGTGGTTGGAATAAAGTTTGAAACTTGGAGTCAGATATCAAGTTTGGAGCTTGATTGAAATATGAAAGATATTGTTCTTCTTCTGACCTTTCTTTGATCCAGGGACCGTCATATCCTTGAACGTTCCCTGATCTTGATCTCTCTCTACCTCTTCTTCTTCGGGAGCTAACCGATCTAAAATGGCTGCCAGAGCAATATTCTTCTCTCTAACTGACGCTTCCTGTTGGTTAGACTTTTCAAGAGAGAGAGAGATACTTTAGGACTCATGCTTTCCGTTCATACAATTCATTTTTTTCTTTGCTACACAAATTAAACTCTAGTTTTAAGTATCATGTTAAAACAAGTAAAAATCACTTTTGCTGTCAACATTATCCTTGTTTGTCATCATTATAATTATCTTTGACTCAACTTCTGTTAGTTTCATTCTTAGCTATCTTCAGCAGAGCATGACTTTAACCTCACCACACTCATCTGCACAACAATTTACTTACAAGTATGAACCTATATATGTGATATCGATACACAAAGGTATTTCTATATTAAAAGAGAAACTAAACAAAATTGTTCTCCTGGAAACTACCAAGAGGTACATTTACAATTTCCACCTCATTTATGCTCATCGATATACCTTATGCAATTTTCTTTGACTGAAAAGGGGGCAATCTCTCTTTATTCCATACCTCACAAACAGATAATTCATCAGTAGTGACTCTGGCATCTTCACATTGTGCAGCGTTAGATTCCTTTTCTCTTTCAATCTTTCCCTCAATCTCCTCCACCTGAGCTAAGAGCTCTCTTTTCTTCCTCTCCAGTAGCTCTTTGGGATCGTCCACCTGCTCTCCTCCTGCCGTGGAGTCTGCTTCTGTCTGATTGGTTGATGGAGGAGCTGAATCACGCATCTCTGTGTTTGCTGTGGTCATGTCAACCTGTCAAGTCATGAGATACATGTAATAATTTTTAGTTGGTAATTTCAGGGGTGATAGTGAGCACTAAATTTTTTCCCCCTCAACCATGCCCCCCTTGAGTAAAAAAAAAAAAGGCATCTAACAACATTCCCCCTTTCGAGTAAGAAAATTGGGGGAAAATAGGGAAGAATAGAGAAAATAAGGAAGAAAAAAATCAGGAAAAAAAAAAATCGGGAAAAAATATTTAAAAAAGGTAATTCTCAGACCTGTAATTGTAGTCAGACAATGGTGCGCTTAGAAACAACTGTATTAAGCGCCTAATAAATGTTGTGTATTATTATTATATACATATATATATTTGTGTAATTACCATATACTAATAAAGAAATTTAGTACTTGTCAGAAATATTTTACAAAATTTAGGTAACAAATCATACCATGTTTGACCTAAATCACTATCAACATGTACCTGTATTTCTATAATGTAAATGGTTCACTTACAAATCATAGACCAATTCGAAACATGCTATGATGAAAGAAAAGTAGGTCTTGTAGTATCTGGGGCGGTATTCTGAACCCTGTGTTATCTCTAATATTGTTGTATCTTTGAAGGTAAGATAAAGTTGGTATTCTGAACATTGTTGTAACTTTTGTGTTATCTTTTGTTGTATCTTTTCTCTCATCTTCTTGGCCGCGCCTGCGCTCATACTTTGGTGCGCTTGTAATTGTGCGTATTATTAATAAAGTGGCATTTAATCCTCATTTGCATAATTATGCGCACGGGAGATAATATGTCGAGATAATTGGTATTCTGAAAGTTTTTGTATCTTTTATCTTATCTTATCTTGCATGGTATTTACAACAATATTTACAACAGGTAGGGGGTTGTTGTATCTTTCGTGGTGATATAATGGCGGCAATATTTTTTGCACAGAACCAACTTCGTGCCAGTAGACGAGTTAGTAGGAAGATTGTGTATTGACCGGAAACATCACAGATGAGAACTTTCTAAGATATTACGTGCTAGGATATGACGATTTTAATGCTCTCATCTTAACCAATATAGTGAAAGCGTGATTTGTCTTCATGATCCACATTTAACAGCGCATAATGATGACGCGCGTAATAAGTGCTCAAATAACTAATTACGCCCAAGATTAGTATGCGCTAGGCGCATCTTCAGATATGGCATAAAGTATTCCTATTGGTTGACCTACTTATCATGCTTATATAAAATAGATTTTGATTGGTAGGGTCCATAAAAATGGGTGTGTCATCAATGGTCAAAGATAAGATAGAGGCGGTCCTTCAAGAGATAACACAGGGATAACAAAATGTTCAGAATACCAACTTACAACAATATTAGCGCTGTGTTATCTCTGGAAGATACAACAAAAGATAACACAAAACTTACAACAATGTTCAGAATACCGCCCCTGGTTTCATTTTCTCTCTGATGGATTGTGATTGGGTTTGGAGAAAGGACTCATCATAAGCTAGTATAAGTTTAACTTTTAAAAATCAATTAATCAATTCAATTTTGCAAGTGTAACTGTGAAAACAAGAGGTCCAAATGCTTTTCTAGCAGAATGATATTATATTTATATCTCTATATCATGTTGAATCTGATGACCGGGGTAATAATATGTGCTGTGCCTAGAAACAAAGTATTATGCACATTATAAATGTGAGCTATTATTTTTGTAATACGGTAAATAAACTATTATCAAAGAAACTACAAATAAACCAAGCATAGTTGCTTCATGCACAGTATTCCTTTTCCAGTCATTCCTCTGTATTGAAACATTCAATGATCATCTTATTGCCTTGAAGTACCTTGTTTTGTTTATCTCTGACATCAGCTAATGGTCCTGTTGCCAAGGCAACATCATCATTATTGGCATGATCTTCCTGGTTACGCTGTGGTTTTGGTTGTGAGGACTTCTTCCCTTTCTTTCCGGCTCTTTTGAAAGGCTTTCTGCTGCCTGACAAGTAAGAACATAGAATGGATGACATTGAAATATACAAGTACCTAGCTTATATCTTAGCAGCTACCTATTCTGCATATGAAGAAACGTTTTTTAAAAGAGGAAAAGCAAATCTCACCAGATCGTTTACCTCAATGATCACTTGGCACTTTATAAATCCAAATGATGCATGACCTAATCACTTCATGATTAAATCATATCATGCTTGTGTTATTAAACACATTGCTAGAAAAAAAAATTCTAAATCATATTTCTATGCACACCTCAATGATAATAACAATGACTTTGAGCAAAATTTATCTATGTCCTTTTCCCTCTTACTCAACGTATTTGGTCTTTATGGGCAGGTGGTCTTTATGTACAATGGGAAAAGGAATTTCAAGGGAAACAAGAAATGTGGTCTTTCTATAAAAGTAGTCTCTAAAGCAGCTTTCACTGTTTTTATTATTCTGTATTTGTACCAAACAAATGATAATCATTTGAATAAATCAATACATAAGATAGCTTAGACAGATACCGAGATGTGTTGGTCCAGAGCTCGTCACGTGATATCGATTGCGAGGATTGTAATTGTTATATTTTCCTGGCCGGTCACCTTCGATGGTTATATTGACCAGCTGGTGAAACAAATATATTTCTAATCAATGCATGTCGCCTTCTTGAGGACTGTAAATCACCAATACGGAGGGTCAATTTTTTTGAATTAATTATATTATTTCTCGATCTTTTTTTTTCCCTTGAAATTATTTTTTTCTTCCCCAAAAAGATTTTTTTTTTTTTTTTTTTTTTTTTAAGAAATGTTTTTTTCTCTAAATATGTTTTGTTCTTAAATTAGTTTTGTTCACTTTTTTTTCTGAATTTTGTTTTGTCCTAAAAAAAATGGAAACAATTTCTGGCAAAAGAAAATGGGACCCCCCTACAGTTTCAAACCAAGGCTATCTAATATAACAGATATTGGATGGCAAGGGGTATATAACATTCTTCGGACCTGAAGGGAGTTATATTTTCCCTCGTGACCATATAACCACTTGGGAAAATGTAACTCCCTTCAGCGGTCCAAAGAATGTTATATTACACCCCCTGCCAGTCAATGATTCATGTTATATATCAATATTTAGCGGAAGCTTCAACTTACTTTTAGGAGGTTTGGTGTGATTGACCTTTGACACTTGCCATTTCATGAGACAGAAGTCTTCCCCTCCGGTCATGATGAGGTCAGGATCAAAGCAAGACCAAGCACACGAGAATACACGACCCATGTGACCTCGGAAGTTTGCGACTGGTTCTCCATTCAATACATCCCAAACCTACACAGAATGAAACAAATTAGGATCATTAGAGCAAGATCATGCCAGGGGGAACAGCTACACAAAGAAGAAATCAGATTGATTGTATCGTCTGAATAATCTCACATCCAACAACACCAATATATTACACTCTTACACTAATGTACAATGCATTACTGATAGTGATAGTGATAGTGGTGGTTATTTTACCTGACAGCCAAGAAAGCAATAAATGATTGTTAGTAAGCAACCAGAAGACAGACGGCTTAAGATCCTCTCTGAGGGACCTGGTAATGAGGATTAATGCCTTACCAAAGGGCACTAGCGCATCGAACGGTTTCGAACCCGGGTCACCTGATAACGAGACCAATGCTCTACCGACTGAGCTATCGCGCCTCCTCAAGTTAAGAGTCTCTTCCATATATTGTCACAAAGATAGAGAGACATCCACACAAACAGAAAATAAAATGATTTTCAGGAGGGTGCATAAACTCAATCATCAGCTTGCTTGCAGGAGTGGTAAAAATGTCAAATTCTGCTTGTTAAACAAAGTCAATATTAAGGTAATCATTTTACATATGGACATGCAAACTTTGTTTAAGTGCACATCCTTTAATGGTCTGTATATAATGAGATGAGTATGAAATACTCAGTACTTTTGTTTCATCATATTTCTATTATTGTTAAGTAGAAAACATACCTGAGCTGAGTTATCATAAGATGTAGAGACTAGTTGGCCATCCCCATGTGGGCTCCAGGACAAACTTGTGACCCTTCCTGTATGACCGGTCAGTGAACGATAGCTGGACGTTATTGGAACAGTCAATTGCTTTCCTTCATTACCTAAATCAATGGTAGAATAATACATCAGAATAATTGTTACTCAGTCATTAAATATTGAACTTGATGAAGTTTTTGTGACTTCTCACAACATTAAAACCTCAAAATAAATTGGCTTGATTTTCAATATCAGAAATGATGTAAAAGTTGTAATCATATCTATTGGTCATAGATTTCTGCAGATCTCTTGTTTCTTTCTAAAAAGCAGGTTAATGCAATTCAATATACATGTACATCCTGCATTAAAACACAAAAGTCTTGAATGCTCTTTACAAAGTAAATCATAAGTTAGTGGGGACATTTGTTTAAGAAACCACTAGAGGGCAGTATTGAACCATTTTCTTCACTCACCCAGAACACTTGCCAAGTCGTAGATCTCAACTTCATAATCGTTGGACCCTGATGCAAGCCAGTACCTCCTCTCCGACTGGTTTCTCTTCACATTCACACCAGTCTTTTCAGATGAGCCCTCACCAGTCTCCTGTGATAGACCAGTCTTCTCTGATAAAGCGGAAGCAGTCTCATGTAATAAATTATCACCAGTTTCCTTGGACAGACTAACAGGCGCATCACCTGCACAGTCTACTGTTGGGCCACAATTGTCTTGATCTTCCTTTTGAGCTTCCTCAGATGCACTTTGCTCTGTTGCGTCCAGTGGTTTGCTTGGTAAAGACTCCTTCACTTCTGATTGGTCAGTTTTGAATTTCTCAGGCTCTGATTGGTCAGCTTCTTCATAGTCAGGATACCAGCTGAGACAGTTAATGATCTTACTCTGGACATGGATAGTACACAGGTGGTGAAGGTCTGGAGAAGCAAGTACTTCAATTGATCTAAAAAGACAACGAAATTGAAAATATGTTTAGTGCTTCTTTTTTAAATGTAACATTGATATCTTTTTTGTTTTTTGTTTTTTTTTACTCATGTAATCAGAAATTCAGATTTATAACATTGTCAGATGTTTTGTTAGTTACACTGATCATTTGTGTTAATTCATTGCTATGACTCATTAAAGGAATAACGATGCATAAACAATATGAAAGTACTAACCCATCTTCATTTCCAATGGCAACAGCTCTTCCATCTAATCTCCAAGCAACATCAGATCTCTGAGGTAAAAGATGCTGAGATACAGAAAGAGATTCAGATTTAACCAGAAGATAGTCAAGTAGATAGAATTTGAAACCATAAATTACAGGGGAATACAGAATATATCAATAATTATAAAAACAATTGCTCTGATATACACAGATAATTGATCAAAGAACAGATAAATGACACTACTAAACCTGCTGATTCACCTAACAAATCCCCCACAAGACATGAAATAGAGAATTACAATATGACATGATTAAGATCTTGATTGAGCAAAGAACAAATGTACCGTATTTCGCCGTAAAGGCCGCACCCCGACTTTTTGATATTTTCTCTTCCAAAAATACTGCGGCCTTTACGCCGGCAAATACGGTATACCGTATTTGCCGGCGATAAGGCCGCAGCGCCGTATAGGTCGCATCCCCGATTTTGACATTTAAAAAAAAAAAAAAAAAAAAAAAAAAAAAAAAAAAAAACTTTTTTTCTTGTGGTTGTTGTTGTTGTTTTGTTACCGGAAACCCACGCGGGGAAGGACCTTCATTTAACATCGAGGTGCAGTTAAAGGCGCTGATTTGTGCTTGTAAACTTGTCACAAATAAGAGTAACAATGTCGTTTTTAGAAGAATGTGTAAGATCATTAATGTGAATTAAAAACAATAGAGTACTAGGTCCTAGGATAGAACCTTGTGGTACACCATTTGTTATATAAACAAATTGAGGAATTATTATTATAAACTACATATTGAGATCTATTAGAAAGATTACTTTCAAACCAAGATGACAGACAAATTTTAGTGTTGTTGTAGTTTCCGAGTGGTGAGTCAACACACTGCCAGGCATAGCGCCATAAATCGTAACTAAAAAAAAAAAAAAAAAAAAAAAAAAAAAAAAAAAAAAAATCTCTTTCGCCGCATAGGCCGCACCCCGACTTTTTGATATTTTCTCTTCCAAAAATACTGCGGCCTATACGCCGGCAAATACGGTACTGATGTTGTACTGAAAGGTATAATTTTGATAGAATTACCAATCTTGATTTTTTTTTAGTGAATTACTCAATATCAGGTTTGTTGAAAAAGATTATATAGTCCAAGTCCTGTTTTGCTGATATACACGATTACAAGACCACAAATATTGTCTTTGGTAATGTTTTTCAATATCTATGCCATAACATGATCATTGTAACTAGTCTAAGACTACATTATTGCTTGCCTCACCTTATAGTTGTTTGTCTGTTTGATGAGAGTATTGATGTTAGTACTCTCCTGATCTAGCTTAGCAGGGTTATGTTGATAGATTAACCCTTCACCTCCACAGCTGTATACATGGTGGGACTGGGAATGACTGCCATCTTGGAATGAAACATGAAACAGGTACTTCTTCACACAGCAGTTAAATCGTAACCAAGAGCTAACATTGTGAGATATCTTACAATGGAATGCCAAGCATCTACAAATATATACAGTCAAACATGCTTTAGTGATCACCTGTCTACAAAGACCACCTGTCTACAAAGGCCACATTTGTTGTTTCCCTTGAAAATGGTTTCTCATTGAATCATGTACTAAAGGAACCTGTTTACAAAGGCCACTTTTTGTGTTTCCCTTGGGTGGTCGCTATAGACAGGTTTGACTGTACATGTACGATATATGATTACGATACATGCCAAGATCAGAAGTTCTAGCCTGTCTGCCAGGCAGTTTTGGCTGTAAAAGTGTCTGGACAAGGTCAAATACCAACAGAAAGACAAGAATAGTGGGAAATTATTTTGCCTACTCACAACTCTTTACAGCAGTTTCATTTAAAGCAGAGACCCCTATCCCCTTGAAAGCTTGAATTTTTATCATTAAAATGTTAACATTGCACTACTGGGAACTGGCATAAACATTAATGAGAGTAATGAAAATCGAGACACAATCATCCATAAACAAAATGAAATATCAATGTTTCAAACGGATAAGCATGTAAATGCTCTCGTTAGACCAGGGGGGTGTTTCACAAAACTTGTCATCAGTGACAAATGACAGTTGTTGTTATAAGCTACTGAAATCCTTAATTCTGATTGGTTATCAGCAGATTTGCTACTGATATTTGTCATTTGTCATTGAAAAAAGGCTTTGTGAAACGGGTCCCAGATGTGAAGATGGCATATGCATAAACAAAGCTGTAACACTCCAAAGAACAATAAGTCAGTTGTATTTAGAGTCTTACCTGGTTTAGGGCATGGAGGTCCCCAACATAGGGAATAGATCGTCTTCTTGTGAAATGTCCAAAACTGTTGAGGAGGTTTGCTGAATGGATATGAACATTCAACAAACTTATATCTCGCTTTCAGCATTTTATCATATCAGGGAGGTATACAAAATCAGCTACCTTGTATCACATATATTGTATGATCTCTAAAAATGTATGAACTTCCTTCCTTATAAGCATAAGATAAATGGTAGCATTTGGAAAGAAGAATGGATGAAGAATGGTAGAAATGACTGATGTTGTTTTCCTAAAATCATTTTCCTACAATATCCGGAAGTAAGTGACAAGTATCATATTCAGTAGGCTTGCGGGTGCACCATGTGAGAGAGAGAGAGGGAGGATTGAGGGGTCATGAAAAGGACTCTCGGTAATCTTTCTTGAGGGTGTGTAGTCCTGAAAAGGAATGTTGATAAACAAATAACAGTAAATGGGATACATACTTAGGGACTGAGACATTGAAGATACCAACTCTCCCATCATCTGTACCATATGCCAGTGAATTCTCTCTGATTGGATGCCAACTGACCTGCACATGAAAGAAAATTCACATTTACATTGATTTACTGCTTTCCAATATGTGTATGTTGCATAATTCATAAAAATTTCATGCTTGATATTAAATTACACTGAAAATGAAAGTCAGAGGAAATTTAGTAAGGGTGGATTAATAATAACTCGACAAATGTGGAAACTCAGTTCATTTCGTCATATCTCCGTAGTTTTTGCTTCAGATTCAATGAAATCTGCTGTATCTGAAACAAGAAATTACCTCCCTTTATTTCTTATTCTCAAATTCAGAATAAAATGATAAATAAGGAGGAGAAATGAGATGAGAATAGAAAAGAAGAGCAAGATACTAGTTTGTTATGTTTTACCAAGTAATTGCATATATATATTGGAATCCGGATATGATGTATTTCAATTTCAATTTCATTTATTTCCACAGATTCATAAAAGACAATATAAATTAAAATCTAAAAGCATTAAAACAAAAGATGAACCTGCAGAGGGGGTGATCAAAAACCACAGAGGTTTATCAGGGATCATCCCCTGCTTAAAATTACAATATTAAAATACAATATTTTTTATAAATTAAACAATAAACACATACAAAAACATATATAAATATTACAAGCAAATCTATGTGTGGGGTGAGTAGTAGTGGGGTGGTGGTACCAATAAATACAATAAATAGAGGAAATGAATGATATAAAGAAGGGGAAAAAATTCTTATTCTTACCACTGTGACCTTTGACTTAATCCCCTGCCACAGTGTGATGACATCATACGTCTTGCCCCGAGCTCCAGTGTTCCAAACTCTTATCATGTTATCTCCTACACCCAGGGCTAGTCTAGCAGGGTCCAGCGGTGAGGGTGCTATACTGTACACAAAACCACCCAAGGTTGGAAGACTCCATTCTGACTGGAGGGTAGACAGGTTCCAGCAAATCACCTTTAATAAGAAGAGACAGGAAGAAAAATTCAGTTAATAATCGTTTCCCTGATTAGTCATGCAAAGATAACTGATAATGACAGAGTAACTTGCTGCTATATAATGCATCAATCTAATTAATACCTTTCAATAAAGTTACTAGGAACCTGATATCTTCCAGGGCAATAATTGTGTATTTTTCAACTACTTTTTCCCCAAGTTAAGATTGTTCACAACAAAAAGGTAATTTAGACCTTTATCAATCCACACCATTTAAATGACTTTTTCCAAAAGATATGCAAATAATTGATGATCAAAATGCATTATTTGTATTAAAGCCCCACTGTCCTACTTGTAGCTACCTGCTCCCTCTATATAGAAAACTTCCACAATCGGTGCCTGTTGGTCCCCCATGATCCTCTTTTTCTTATGTTAGTTGAGAGCTGAGTTAATGAGATAGCCACCTGTCAGTGACCTCGCTGTGTGGTCTAATCCCTTCTGGCCCAGTAGTATTGATGGTCTTTAAAGTATTTAGCTAATGGAGCATATATTTGTAGTTTATGAAAAAGGAAACAATGATTCACCTGTCTATCCATAGATGTCGTGATCACTCTGTCAAGGTCACCTTGTCTTCCGTTGATGTTGAAGACGGATCGTTGATGAGTAGAATCCCCTGGTCCTCCAAGGATCTCCCATCTAGGTTGGCTTGGTTTGCTTAGGTCCCACAGGATCACATCACCACTACAAACAACATATTGAATAATGAGTTGGTTGATCAACAAGCTGACTGATTAATTGAATGACTGAATGACAGATATACTATTGGATTGATTGGTGATTGATTAACTGAATAATGAACAGATTAGTTAATCAACTGGTTTATTGGGAAATTAAGTGACTGACCTTGACAAAACTAACTGCAGAAAAATAAATGAAAATATACAAAATACTGGTACTCTCCTACAGGAATGACTCAAAATTTGGACCATTAAGCCGTACGGTCGATCACACCGGGACCCGACCGTTGCCGTCGGGTCCCGGTTTCGTTTTTTGAGAACCGACGCTCCGAAAAAAATAATGAAATATGTAAGAAATTGCAGTTTTGCACACCACTAAAATCATTCCACCTTGAAACTTAAGTATTTAATTGTTACCAATCATATTCTAGCTCATCCTGAATCAATCCGAACTGCTGATATAAATATGGGTTGCAAATTAAAGCAGTTCGCCCCATGGGGTTGTTGTTGCCAGCTGCTAGCTAGCTACTGTACTGGCCGGGTCTCTCGGCAGGATTAATAAATCAGGTTGAAAGAAACATTAATGTTTGAATAATAAAACGGCTTTCTAAAAAGTACTTCTTTACAACATACCGATCAAATAATTTTTAAAAGACAAAATGGATATTATTTCTTTGATTTTGAACACCGCCTGCTTCTTTTAAAAGCTGAAAATTACTTGGTAATCACAAGAAGTTTCGATACGGATAGCTGTTGCAAGGCAAGTTCAGACTAGTCTCGGAAAAATGCGCAGTGCTCCTCGTAGTTAGCTGTAATCCGTGCCAGAACGAACCCAAACAAAGACGTGATCGTAACGAGAAAAAATCATTAAAAACTACGATAGCACAATTGGAAAGACAACTACTCAAAATTATCGTAAGCAGATACATAACTTGGAGGAATAATACAATAGTTGTCCAAGAAAAGCCACAGAAATAGTGATATTTAAGGAGTTACTATAGGTACAATCATTATCGGAATGGGCCTGCTGATATGTCCGAATTACACGTTATTTGGTTTCTAGCCTCGTGTTCTAACACGAGGCTAGAAACCAAATAACGCCCTCTACGGTAAAAAGCAGTATAACAAAGGATTCAAGTATTTGCAGCAAGCCCCTTGCGATAAAAATGTACCCAGTTACTCCTCGATTATCACAATTTCTTTGGCATTTCTTGGGCGATTATTGAATTCTTTGTCCAAGTTATTTATCTGATTATCGTAATTTTGAGCAGTAGTTGTCTTTCCAATTGTGCTCTCGTAGTTTTTAATGATTTTTTTCTCGTTACGATCACGTCTTTGTTTGGGTTCGTTCTGGCACGCATTACAGCTAACAATTAGGAGCACTGCGCATTTTTCCGAGACTAGTCTGAACTTGCCTTGCAACAGCTATCCGTATCGAAACTTCTTGTGATTACCAAGTAATTTTCAGCTTTTAAAAGAAGCATGCGGTGTTCAAAATCAAAGAAAAAATATGTATTTTGTTTTTAAAAATTATTCGATCGGTATGTTGTAAAGGAGTACTTTTTAGAAAGCCGTTTTATTATTCAAACATAATGTTTTTTGACCCGATTTATTCAACCTGCATGAATCAAAATGGCGGCTCGATCGTTGTCTTTCTATTTTTGCTCCAGTTTTTTTACTTTTAGAGGCACGATAATGGCACTAAACATCGCCAATCATGGATAAAAAATAATGTCAAATGGAAGAATATACCGATCTGTGCCGAGGTATGCATGTGTTGATTTATTTGACTGATAAAAAAGGTCACTTTTAAGGGACATACTGATGATATGCGCTTTTTATAGACGCAAGTGACAAATCCTGCGAGCTGATTTCGGGACACCGGGTCCCGATCGGTGCAAGGCCGTCGGGACCCGGTTTATGAAAATCCCGACATGACTCAGGCCTACATTAAACACCTTTACTCTAAATGATCATCTCAATTTAAAACAAAATACATTACAAATAAAAACTATCTAATAAAGGGTTCTTACTCCTATAAATCTACTGAAGAAAATGTCAGGAAAAAGAGATCTGTTAATTTGGATTAGGAATGTATATGATGCCTTATACTATGGAGGCATACTTAGAGATACTTTCAAGGCTCAAACTTATTATTTAGCATACTGGTATCATATTGGGATCCCAACATACATTGTGCCACTAGCTGGTGCTATCATCCATATCATTACAAAGAGTATTAAATTGAACTAACCCATGAGAGCTTGAAACGAGTTGTGTAGGTCTATCCTGAGGCCAGTACAATGAAATCCAAACCCTTGACTTCATGCCCCCTTCATCTCCTCTATCTCTAGTCCGCTGACCTCCACCTCCCCTTGGAGGAAGGTTCATGACCTTTAGAAGCTTACCCTGACCTGTGCTCCACATACGAATGGTCTTGTCTCTACTCCCTGGTATGGTAAAGATCAGAATGGAGAATACTTTAAAAGGTTCTTCTTGTATTCAAAGGCAGATTCATGAGTTCTGTAGCATAGCATTGTATGGTTTAAATCTTTGATATTATCTATGCATGTTCTCATATACACATAAAGGAAACCTATAAATGTTTATACCAAGGCCATTGTAATCCTCATTAATTCTACCGAAAATTCTACTTAATTTCTGGAATTAATCTATACACGGATCTGATCACGCATACTAACTTAGTTTTGTCCATTTTGCTTCATCAGATGAAATGAAGGAAATGTAATTTACAATCCCACAGTATTTTTTGTCTTATTTGTTTGCTTGTTTTACCTGACTGCTGAGAAATCAATATCAGGTGTACGCTTGTAATTAAGCAACCAGGGGACTGACAACTTTATGAGGATTAATATCTTACCCAAAGGCATTAGGGTATCAACAGTAATTTACAGGAAACGTTCATTGCTTGGAGTTATCCCAACTAGAGGTTCAAGCTTCCTGTTAAGACAGCTCTAACCATGGAGAAAGAATGATAGATTGAACGAATTCAAAGCAGCCCTCAGATTAAATTCTGATTGCAAGTCAATTAATTCCTTCAAAAAAAAGTTGAAGCAGTTTCTTTATCTCAAATATGTATAGTTACTTATCTTATGTTTATATTTGTGTTAAATGTTTTTTGTTTTTTGTTTCTTTTTTATTTAATTTTTTTTTAATTTTAAATCTTTGCTTTACATTATGCTATAAATGCTTTGGGAACTATGCTTGTACAAGGCCCAAGGGCTTTGTTTATGTAGTTCCCCATTTCATTTCTTACTTTGTTCATGAATAATTTTGTATATTTTGTATCAATGTAATTTTTAGAGAGTGAAATAAATGCAAATTCAATTCAATTCAATTCAAATTCAAATACCTGTCTCATTAAACAGTGTACACTGGATGGGATGGTGTCCTATTTATTGACTTGGGAACACATTTATGGCATAGAAAGGTGAAAGAATCCATCTGGATTCAAAGGATTAATCCTTTACTGAGAAGGGACTCTGGCTTTTCATTGTCACCTATCAGTGCTCTAGTGATCTTGAGGCAGCAGACAGCAAGAAACCATGTGAAAAATATCCTCTTTGCTTGGGAAATCCACAAGAGAGGATCTCAGCCTACCTACTAAATCTAGACTAAAGGTGGATATAAGCTTTAACTTTAGTTTACAGTAAAAGTGAATTGCTCAGAGATCAAAGGTTACATATTGTGATAACAGGAAAGGTTGCTTTTCAAATTTTCATCTGTACCTGAAACAAGGAGGCACCCAGGTTCTGCTGGCTTGTCAGTATCTTCATCATCTGGTTTGTTCTTCAGGAATGCATCTTCACCAAGGAATGGAGCCCAAGTCAAGGACTGAACCTCATCATTATGACCTCTTAGATTGTGAAGAATCTGGTTCTTCTTGGAAAGTGCATCAACAATGAGAATCTTTCCATCTTTGTACCTGATTGATACATAGACAGAATTAGCTAATTAGTCTTGATTAGATTGTATTACATACTTAACAGTATTAATACTGAGAGAATTACCCTGTTTAAATAAAATGAATAAATATATTTTTTTTATAACAATTCCTACATTTTAGTAGTTTGTCTTGACAAATGAGCAAAATAAACATGTATTCAGTGAAGGATTTCTATTATTAAATTAACTAAATTTCAATGAATTTTCTGAAACTTTTACTGATATGTTTCCCCGAGTTTCCTTCTTCCAGCCAAACCAACTTCCTATGAAGATTTGATTGATCATGAAGTGAATGAAGTTTGAACATGAATGTGATGATATAAGGTTTGAGAGTTCAAGATAGGATACGTACCCCAGAGCAACAATCCTGCAGTCATGAGGGCTGCAGGCTAGACTGTAAATATAACCTTTATCAGGTCTAAGCAGCTTTGCATCATCTTTTTTTGCAGATTTGATGTCCCAGTAGATAAGACAGCCCTTCTCATCTCCTGCTATAACGATGTCAGGATTAGCCCTCGACCAATCCAGTGATGTGATTTTATTCTATATTGAAAAAAAGAAATCCAAACTCAAACTAGTACTAAGTATGGAGGAAATCAAACAGAATAATTTTTACTTCTTCAATATAGGTCACCATGGTTAACACAGCTGCATACACTTATCCTTTATTTTATATGCAACCTTCACACAACCGTCAAAATCTACTTGACGACCTATAGAAAGCCATGTAACTTCGGCAGACTCACAGTGCCAACCATCTCCGACCGGAGCGGAGGAAGGATACAAGAGAGAGGTATAAGTTGACACTTCTGTTAGACAAATTGATTTTTTTTTTTATTCTACGAGACTTCATTATTTTACAACAGTGATGGGCAATTGCACCCAGAATTTTAAACTCATATTTAGCCTCTCTTTAAACATGCAATAGATTAGACCGAAAGCTTCAGTCTCTCTAATCGTCGGTTGTTCCACTGAGACTACGTCTGGCTCCACTAGACCTCCGATTATAGAGACTGAAGTCTGGGGACCTCTTTTTGTGAGGATACAGTGACCGAACAGAGATGAACGAAATGATCCGAGGTTTTTCACTTTTTACGTCTTCATCATATCTAATTTTGCTGCAATACTACAGCCCCCTGTATCTATATACTACCGAAAACTTAAATATATACTTTGACTTACGATAGCTTGCTTATTCAGCTCCAAAATAGATTTTTTTGCAATCGAAACAGACTTCTCGTCAGTCAGCCATCTTGAATTGAGTAAAATGAATACCGTATATAACGGTGTATAAACCGCACTTTTTTGCCGCCGAAAAAATTTCAAAGTCGGGGGTGCGGTTTATACACGGTACACCAACAAAAAAAAAAAAAAAATTTTTTTTTTTTTTTAAAGTTTCAATTTATGCCCCTCCACCTTGCGCTATGCCTGGCAATGTCTCCCGGCTCGGTAATCGGTGTGTTGACTCACCACTCGGAAACTAGAACAACACTCAAATTTGTCTGTCATCTTGGTTTGAAAGTAATCTTTCTGATAGAACTCAATATGTAGTTTATAATAATAATTCCTCCAATTTTTTTTCTATTACATGGTGTACCACAAGGTTCTATCCTAGGTCCCTACTGTTTTTTTAATTTACAGTACCGTAATGATCTTACACACAAAAAAAAAAAATCTCGGCAAAAAAAGGGCGAAAAAGAGGGATGCGGTTAATACACGAGGGCGGTTTATACAACGTTATTTACGGTATTCATTTTAAAGTTTGCGAAAGGTCGATAGACTCCACCCCCAATGACCTATCACAGATGATATACGTGCACGCGCGCGTAAGTGAGCCCTGCATGAACGAGCCTAGACCAAAAACTTCAGTCTCTCTAATCGTCGGTTGTTCCACTGAGACTACGTCTGGCTCCACTAGACCTCCGATTATAGAGACTGAAGTCTGGGGACCTCTTTCTGTGAGGCACTGTACGGAACAAATGGTTCGGTTCGACCGGACCGCGATGAATGAAATATGCAACGAGATTTTCACTCTTTACATCCTCATAACTGCTGCAATTATAACACAAATTAAAAATAACATATATATAGCTTATTTGACTTACGATAGCTTGCTCATTTAGATCCTAAATTAATGATTAATCCGAGAAAGTCTCGTCGTCAACATTATCCGTCTTGGTGTTAGTTGATGAATATTCATTTTTTCTTTTCGAACGTCCAATAGCTACCGTAGCTACGTACGAGTAAGCCCAGCTTGACCAACGAACTCCCACGAAACGAGTGCTCTGATTGGCCATTGGCGTAGGTTGACCCGGAAATATACCGGCCGCCGGGTCATATAGCTCTATTTTCGAGTGCATGAACGTAGTTTCACAGAAATTGGATAAATTCATATAAGTAAGTCCGAAAATTTCACATTCTATAATAGGTTAGAAAATTTTGAAAACTGTAATTAGGAGATATATAGACCGACCTAATTTACATCTGATTTAGAAATCAGAAAATTAGATCTAAATAAAGAAAATCGGGGAGAAAATGTTTTGACAAAAAAAGCTGCCATTGTTGGCTATAGCTACCCCCACGGTACGAGATCTCTGGGTTGCCATCTGTATTGGGGAATGACAACAAATGTCAGTTTTATTAAAGAAATGACCCAAATCAGATGGTTATTGCTGTCTAGAACGAGCCCTGACCATAGAGATCCTGTATGATAAAGACCCCCTGATCGATGTGTGTACGTTAATAATACAGCTAGTCCGTTGACCCGGAAATATATCTTGCGGGTCATAGATCACAGTTCAAGTACGGCGAAAGGTACAGCTTGACGAAAATGGGACAATTCGTATAAGTAAGTCTATAATTTTCATATTTGTATAGAATTTCAATCAAAAATAGGTAGTGTAAATAGGAGAAAACTACTTATACCTATTTTACATCTGATTTAGAAATCAGTAAATAAGATCTAAATAAAGAAAATCGGGGAGAAAATGTCGTGGACGCAAATATGTACATAGCCATCCCCAGGGTACGAGATCTCTGGTGTACCATCTGTATTGGGGAATGACAACAAATGTCAGTTTTATTAAAGAAATGACCCAAATCAGATGGTTATTTCTGTCTAGCAATAGATTAGTTGTAGGGATGTTACAAAAAAATTAAATCTCAGAATTCAAGCTCCTGCTTTATGCCATTCGACAGAGCTTGATAAGACCTTTTATTTGATGCCTCATTCATCATAATAGCCCCAGTAATAAGAAAGTTATGCCAATTTTAAACGCCCGGAAATCATGTATTTAATTTAATTTAATTGTTTTTAAACCAAAAGTTGTGATCTCAAATGTGACCGAAAGATTCTATTTCATGACATAAAATTACCCCAAAATGTATGTAAATACACAAAAAACGCTAATCGGGCCGTCATTTTTGCATGACATTTTCACATTCCTCATCCAAAAAAACATATTTCTAATCGTTAGATTTTGCTGAAATTTCACCAAAAGCAAATTCACATGTTAACCAATCGGTCTAGATACTTTTTTTCAAATCCTGTAGGCAGGCCTCTCGCCAAGAAATTAAAAACGCGTGGCGCGGCCCGAGGGAAAATTTGACCCCCCCCCCCCAAAAAAAAAAGGTAAAAGTTTGATTTTTTTTTTTTTTTTTTTTAAATTTAAATTTAAATTAATTTTTTCATGTATTACAAGTAATTTGATGAATTTTTAATACCATACCTGCCAACCCTTACGAATAATTCAGAATATTCTGTTTTGGGGGATTTCTAGGAGCAGGAAATCCGGAATATTCTGATTTTTCAAAATTTCGATTTTTTTTTTTTTTTTTTTTTTTTTATTTTTTTATTTTTTTATTTTTTAAAGAACGCGTGGCGCTAGGTCGGGCCCATCAGGAACGCGTGGCGCACGCGCCACGCGTTATCTGTGTACGCGAGGGCCATGCCTGTAGGTAGGATCAGGGTACAGAATGGCACTAAACACGGCTCTTGTGAAACAGTGCAGCAAAATGCAAAACAAACCGCCGAAAACATAAATCATAAAAAGTTTAGTATGAAATGAAAGATAACAATGTCATTCTTCTCATCCAATAGAAATCATGAAACAAAAATCTAATCAGCCCATCAAAAGATCACATTTACGTAGGCTATCCAGCCCCATGGCAGAAACCTTCTTGGCGAAAGCACACACATTGTAACATACCTATTAGTATTAGTTGTGTCTATTTGAAGTTTCCTCGATTTTGACAAGTTTAATGAGAAAGCAACAGATTGAAAGTTTGACACTTAAATTTTGTTTGACTTAGGTCTAATTTTGAAGAAAAAAAAATCAAATTCAGAGTGAAACTAATTAAGAGTTCTCATTCTCAGTCATGATGACAGCACTGGCTGGAACGACTTAAAACAAGAAAACTTTCCTTTACCTCTTGGCATTTCTTCTCGATTAGAACGGACTTGCTTTTAGTGTCCCAAATCTTGATGACTCCATCGTCTCCAGCACTAGCACATAGACGTGTGCCTCCATCCCCGGTGGCTCGGCAGTAGGCGACAGACGTCACTCGCTCTGTGTGCCCACTCAAATTTCCAGCAAATGTCGGAGGGGAAACAGTCACATCAAGAAGCAAAATTGATGATTTTGTGGCAAAAGCAAAGACACCGTCTTCACTACAAGAACTAGCACTTGGTAAATACCAATTAGGTGATGGTGGTAATATTTCAAACGCCATTTAAAAGGTTAAACAAGTTAATGCATCCTGACGAAAAGTCTCCCATGCATGTGGGGAAAAATTAAACTTCATGCCCATGGGGGCTGCCATCTTGAGGCTCTTTCAGTATTATCTACAATTTTTTTTTTTTAATCTTTATTTATGTCAATTATTGTAAAAAATTAAATATTAAAGTATCATAATTTAATTAAAATAAATATTAAAATGATAATTTAATTACTTTAAAGTGAATCTACATTTATGAAGACAAAGACTAATATTGTATACTCAACTGGCAACGTAAAAATCGCAGAGTTCCATTTCTTTGCCGGGAATATTGAAATGTTAATGTTTGCTCCTCGCCGATCTGAAGCCGCTTCCTGAAAGTTTTGAAAAGCATTGGTAAATTCATCAAGTCTGTTTTATCTTACTATTTATTTTAATTAGAATTTATTATCATTTTGATTAAAGCAGTTGCTGTCATGGCCTTGTCTTGTTCGGGAAGACAGCATCAACGGTATTAGACAGCAATAACCATCTGATTTGGGTCATTTCTTTAATAAAACTGACATTTGTTGTCATTCCCCTAGTGGAGCCAGACGTAGTCTCAGTGGAACAACCGACGATTAGAGAGACTGAAGCTTTCGGTCTACAACGGTATCTAGATTGCCATCCATCGGAGAACTCTGGGCGCCCGGGTGCCGGGCGGCGAGCAGAGGTTCTTTCACTCCGCCCGGCCCGAGCTAGGCCGTTGTCTTTGCATTTGCAATTGCTTTTGCCATGGCCATTGTCATTACCCTTTACCCAATACCCGATACCCGAGATTCTGGAAGAATGCTGTGTTCCCAGTAGTCGGGCTTCCAGTTCAATTTCGTTTTCTTCCTTCTCGTAGTTGTGTCTTCATTGGCTTTGCATTGCCTTTATTGGCTTGTATTGTCTTCAGACAGTCTTTGTTCCAGTTTTTGCATAACTTAACTTGTACTTGTAGGAGTATCCATGGTAAGTTAGATGTGGCTGCAATGCTGAGGGGCTATGAACTCTTGTGGTTTGACTTTGTTAGTGAGTGGAACTGAGCAACATATTCATAAGCAGTCCTTCTTTCCCAGGACTGTGAGGAGTTGGAACAACCTGCCATCATCAGGCCAGGAACAGTATGTGCCACATATCCGTGAATGCTTTCCGTCAATGCCTGAGAGGGGAGGCCGCAACTAAGTCCAGGAACTTTTACTTGCACCATGTTAATAGCATTGCACTACCTGGCTTTCGTGAGCTCACACACACACATCAGCCTGCAAGAATCTTCAACTGTAAAGGAGGTAGACTTAACCCAAAGAGGAAGAGGTAGAAGAAGAACATCACCACTAGGCAATGTAGGCACTACCTTGAATGAAATGTAGGCCAATGCAGAATTTAAGAATGTTGGCGACACTATTTGATCGCTGACATTCATTGCAGATGGTCATAGCCGGTCATAGACATAGGTCATAGCAGCATTGTGTCATTTCTAGCTTGCTTATGTTGTCTTGAGTGGACGGTGCACACATATTCCATGACAGGGCGACTAATGTCTTATACTTATACTAGCACAGCTCCTTTGTATTTTGTGGGCAAGACCGTATGTTATGCCGTAAGAAAGCACTGGTGGGATTTGCTTTCGTTGTAACAACATTTCATCTTTCTGTTTTACAGACCATGTTTTATTCTAGAGCAGGGAGAGGTAGAGATAGCAGTGGCAGCAGCAGCAGCAGGGGTAGAGATAGCAGTAGTAGCAGCAGTACAAGAAGCTCCTTCCATACTGCTAATGATAGCTTGGAATCTGAAGATGAGATCAAAACCATCATAGCTTCATCTTCATCAGAAGCATCTGAGATACCATCTCTTGTACTGGGTCAAAGGTCATACTCCTCTGGAAGGGTAACATCAGGCACAGTTGAAGAAGATTATGAAAGCCACTATTCAACAGCAAAGTCTTCATTTGGTAATGAATTAGTACAGAACATTAGGCCATTAAAAAAGATATGTTTAGCGTCCCCGCCCGCTTCCTTTTTGGGGGCCGCCTCCTATTTTTTTTTTAAAACGGACGCTAAACATGTTTTTTTTAATTTGGCCTTAATGTCTGTTGTAGAACCCAAAAATTGTATTTCTCTTTGAGATTGGTTGTAAAAACAAATTTGAAGTGAAAGTAAAGTCTAATCACATGTCTTATTATGACAGGTTGATTATCCAGACAGTTGAATTCCAAACTGCAATCTATGGACATTGACATGCAATATTATGATTAGTGCTACATGTATATGTGACGCATATTGTTTGTTTGATCCAAAGCAAAAAGTGACGGCTATAGTTTTATTAATCATCTAGACACATAACCCCCATGATACTTTTCATTGCAGTTTTGAAAATAATGCTGCAATAAATATATTTCATCTTCTATTTTTTTCTATTTCTTCTCATTCTAGATATTTTTCATTAATCTATATTCTATAAGATAAAACTTTACATGCACTAATATTCATTTTTTTTCCTGTTTGTATTTGTAATTATTTCCAATTTATTATGTATATTTCAAAATGAATTTTTAAGGTGTAAACCTGCATGTATAATTCTTTGTAAGTTATTCCACTGAATATGTATAGGTAATTTGGAAAGCACTGTTGTTTTTCACACAGATTCCAGATACAGATCAGATACATTCTACACTGCTACATCCCATAGTGGAACAAGAGATAGCTCTTCACTCTACAGCAGTGAGTTTGAATCAGATGATAGTGTATCTCTCACTGAAAGCAATGTGGTACGTTTCTTTCCTGTTTTTGTTTTTTTACCTTTTTTTTTTGGGGGGGGGGGTGTTCAGGTGTTATTTCTTGCTGTCATGCTCTGTGTTATGATGAATGTGACACTAAAATGATTTGTTGGGCTGATCTTTTCAGAGCAGATGTATCAGCATGATGTACACAAAAGACGAGGGTGATAATACATGAAGATGAACACAATCCTCAAAATTATAGTTTTTCCCTCCAGGACTCTTTAAATTTTGATCAAAATATTTTTCTTTAATTAAAACGTCCATAAATAAAAATTCAGGGGCTGATTGAATGACAGCTTGCCTTACTCTTTGTTACAGGAGCAAGAATTTGAGAATGACGAGGATGCAGAAAAACATTTCTTAAAAGCCCAACTGAAATCACTGAGAAGAGAGAAGCAAGAGACCCATGAAGTGAAACCTATCAGAGATGGAGAATTTGATGCAGAGATGAATAAGTTTGTTGAGATACAACTTGCTACTCTACTACATAGAAGAAAACAGGGTATGTATAATAATTGCTCTATTTTTTTTAATTGAAATGGTAATAATTGTAATAAGGAATGTTTTCTAAAAGAGAGAGTGACAATTTTCATACCTAACAGGAGAGCTTAATACATGTTTTGGGAAATGAACAGAAGCTGTTAAATATTTCTCAAATATTTGAAAGAAAATTCCTTGATAAGTGTGAACAACATTCCATGATGTTGTCCTTTTAAACAAGGGTTGGTCCAAATCCGAATCCAATATTATATTACCCAGCAAATATAACATTGAATAAGTTGAATTTCACTGCAAAATATTTAGAAAATATTTTGGTTATAAAACCATGAGCAAGTGTCTACCCAGCAAATATCCATATCTACTCATAGCATGGATTGTAAGTTAATTGTGTATTTTGATTTTACATGTATATTTCTTGTTAGCTATAGGCAAGCCTCCAGGAAGCTCAGACACGACAAAAGACAAGACGAGATCAAAGCGAAGCAGAGGTTCTCGAGTCTCTTCTCCCTTGATACCGTGTGGAGTAGTGGAAAGGCTAAGGATACAGAACTTATTACACAGCATGAAAAGGGTAAAGTGAAATGCCTTCACATATACAGTCAAACCTGTCTATAAAGGCCACCCAAGGGAGACAAGAAAAGTGGTCTTTATAGGCAGGGGGTCTTTATGTGCAGGTTCATTTATGTGGTGGTGGTTGTTTTACCTGGCTGCTAAGAATAATAAGCAACCAGACGGCCGACGGCTTTAGGTCCTCTCTGAGGGACCTGGTAATGAGGATTAATGGCTTACCAAAGGGCACTAGCACATCGACTTGGTTTCGAACCTGGGTTACCGAATTACGAGACCACTGCTCTACCAATGAGAAACCATTTTTAAGGAAAACTAGAAATGTAGGCTTTGTAGACAGGTAGTCTTTCTTTACAGGTGGTCACTAAAGCAGGTTTGACTGTATTAATAAGAGTTATTCAAGAGAATCATCAGGAAAAAGTGTTTGACACTTAGTGAAGTACACATGCCAAATGTACAAATATTTAATTTCATTCTGTATATCCATGTGGAATTAATAAATTGAAAAATATTTGTTCCATTTTTTCCAGGCATCTCAAGCACCACTTCATGAGATTGACCAGTGTGAAAGTTGCAGGTAGGATGGAAATAATATATTTGCTTGCTTTGCAACATCTGAACAATAATATGTATAGAACAGTGCATCTCCAATTTCTGACTGCCATTAAAAGCATGAATGTGATAATCAATCTAAAATTGATGGACCTTTTTTTCTTTTTTCCCCTCCTGTATGTGTGTGTTTTAGGGGGTACAGTAGGTTTTCATATAAGGAATCCCTCCTTTCTACCTATCCCAAATGCTCTTATAAATTGCCTTTGTATTTGTTATCACTATCTTGTTTTTTAATCATTCCATTCTGTATTTGTATGTTTTAAATGTTTTCATGAATAGTGTTGAATAAACTTTGAATTGAATTAAAGACAACCATTCTGTTTTAGAAATTTAATTAAATGGAATTTTGTTTTTGCCTAATAGCTGCTCTAAATTTATGTGACTGTTTCTTGCCCTTGAAATAGAAAAGTTGCATTCTAATGGAGGAAAGTAGTTTCAATGGTTTGAGTTCTAAATCCAACTTAAGACACATTGCCACCAGTATCACTAAGGCAAAGCTCCCACCGCTCTCTCATCACTCAACATTGCACTTCAAGACATGCTCCACTAACCCAAAACAAAAAATGAGGCTATTGACAATGCTTCTGCTTCACATCCACTAAATGATCTCCTAAGATTTACTCCATTGTTCATGGAAAGTTTTCAAGGATTCTCCAAAAACACTTTTATTGATTAGGGACATTGACTTTTATTTATTGCTAGAAAAGATGAGCGTTATAACAAACTACAAAATCATTTGATATGAGTAAGACTGCAATATTGATTAATTTGTTGTATTGAATTTTACAATATTTGTCTTGTCTAATCATAGGAAGGTGAAGGAATCAGTGATGGAGAAAGACTTCATGAGATCAAAGCAGAGACACGTGTACAACCAACTCACAGAAGAGAGATACAGACAACATATCGTTAACCATGTAAGAATGGTTAAGTTAGTGTGAATCATTAATTGTAAAACTGCCTACTAATTGATTGTTCACATTAATGATAATAATAATAATATCAAATATTTAGGAGCACTAAAAACAATAAGTACCATAGCGCTTACAATACAAATATATGAAAAGAGGACAAAAATGTACAGTACAGGAAGTATATCACATAGATCATTGGGGGAAAAGGTGAGTTTTGAGGGATCTTTTGAAGGTGGCAAGACAGGTAATTTCCCTTATGGAAAGGGGGATGCTGTTCCAAGTCTTTGATGCAGCTACTGCAAAACGTTTTTCAGCTGTCTGAGAGTTGGGAATGATAAGTTTACATGTGTCGGTTGAACGAAGATTACGAGTTGGTGTATATATTTCTATACATTGCAATGCTAAAACGTTTTAAACTCAATTCCAGGGAGAAAAATTACAGTGAGATTTCAAGATCATTCTGTTATACCGAATCACCCCTGCCATCCAAATTAAAAATATATTAAAAAATGATAATAAAAACTATAACCAAATAGAGAGATATGCATACCGGTAGCTGTACATATATTATACAATCATAGTCTGTTATGTTCAACATCGGACTGACATTTAGCCCTTTACTGCTTCATGAATAAAACAACTTAAGTTCTAAACATGTAAGTCGATTGGAATCTGTCGTAGTATATATATATATGTATATGAATTTCATATTTCTTTTAGTTGTTTGTGTTTCTTATAATGTGTTTAAATAGATCTGGGGCCTGTTGATGGCAACTTTGCCATCAATGGCAACTACCATAGTAACTGGGCTCAACAGCCAATCAAAATCAAGGTTTCCATGGTAGTTACCATTGATGGCAAAGTACCATCAATGGTAGGTTTTGTGCAATGGGCCCCAGATCTAACAAGGTTGGGACAAGGTCTTCTGTCTTTACCCTTCACATGAAATGCTCCCATTCTATTTTGTTTTCCTTTCAACCTTGCCTTTTCTTTCCTTTTCTTTTCATGTAGGATCCTCTCAGTGAGATTGGTAATCTGGCATCTTCATTACCTAAACTCAGCAGTGATCCAAAGGAGATATGGAAACAGCTCATGCAGAATGGTATTACTTGAATGCTCGTGTGGTTCTAAATGCATCTAACTCAGAGGCCCAAAAAAAGTTTCCTGGATAATTTTCTCAGATGTTTACTGCAAAATATTGTCGGACACATAAGCATGTTGATGTTTTGTGTGTGAAAACTCATACAGAATAAAGTCAAGTCTCCCTGCATCTGTGTGCAATGAACAAACATTTTATAGTATGGTTGAAATGTGTAGTTTCGATGTAGTGACGTAACAACTTCTTTCCATACAGCCAGATTTGTCTAATTGCCAATGAAAATGAGTCATAATGGATATGAAGGGCAACATATTTTTTATTTCATGTTGTGTCACTACTGGTTTCTTTTAATTTAGAGGCTTGAAATAAATATCTTATGATATTTTATTTTTTCATAAATAAAGATAATACAAATATACATAGAGTAGGCGTACTTCTTTCTTGAGGCTAATTTGTGAATGATAGGTAAAGAGTGTGAAAGATAGGTAAAGAGTGTAAGATAGGTAAAGAGTGCGAAAGATGAGTAAAGAGTGTGAAAGATAAGTAACGAGTGTGGAAAATAGGTAAAGAGTGAAAGATAGGTAAAGAGTGCGAAAGATAGGTAAAAAGTGTGAAAAATAGGTAAAGAGTGTGGAAGATAAGTAAAGAGTGTGTAACATAGGTACAGAGTGAGTAAGATAGGTACAGTGTGTAATAATAATAATAATAATAATAATAATAATAATAGCCTAATAGTCCACTCCAAATTTTATTAAACCGAAACAGAAATTCTTTTTGCCCAATTGATCGTGAGCCTGGCAGCCACTGAGCAGCGCCAGATCGACGTTGCTCTATCCCTTATTGTTGAACGCCAAACAAGGTAGCAACAACTCCCATCTTTTAACGTCTTTTAGCATGACGCGGCCGGGGTTCGAACCCACGACCTCCCGGTTGTGAGGCGGACACTCTACTGACTGAGCCAACACTCCGGTTAAGATAGGTAAAGAGTGTGAAGGATAGGTAAAGAGTGTGGAAGATAGGTACAGAGTAAGTAAGATAGGTACAGAGAGTGTAAGATAGGTAAAGAGTGTGAAGGATAGGTAGAGAGTGTGGAAGATGGGTAAAGAGTGTGAAAGATAGGTAAAAAGTGTGAAAAATGGATAAAGAGTGTGAAAGATAGGTACAGAGAGTGTAAGATAGGTAAAGAGTGTGGGAGATAGGTACAGAGAGTGTAAGATAGGTAAAGAGTGTGGAAGATAGGTACAGAGTGTGGAAGATGGGTAAAGAGTGTGAAAGATAGGTACTGAGAGTGTAAGATAGGTAAAGAGTGTGGAAGATAGGTACTGAGAGTGTAAGATAGGTAAAGAGTGTGGAAGATAGGTACTGAGAGTGTAAGATAGGTAAAGAGTGTGAAAGATAGGTACTGAGAGTGTAAGATAGGTAAAGAGTGTGAAAGATAGGTACAGAGAGTGTAAGATAGGTACAGAGAGTGTAAGATAGGTAAAGAGTGTGGAAGATAGGTAAAGAGTGTGGAAGATGGGTAAAGAGTGTGAAAGATAGGTAAAAAGTGTGAAAAATGGATAAAGAGTGTGAAAGATAGGTACAGAGTGTGGAAGATGGGTAAAGAGTGTGAAAGATAGGTACAGAGTGTGAAGGATAGGTAAAGAGTGTGGAAGATAGGTACAGAGAGTGTAAGATGGGTAAAGAGTGTGGAAGATAGGTAAAGAGTGTGGAAGATGGGTAAAGAGTGTGAAAGATAGGTACAGAGTGTGGAAGATAGGTAAAGAGTGTGAAAGATAGGTACTGAGAGTGTAAGATAGGTAAAGAGTGTGGAAGATAGGTAAAGAGTGTGGAAGATGGGTAAAGAGTGTGAAAGATAGGTACAGAGTGTGGAAGATAGGTAAAGAGTGTGGAAGATGGGTAAAGAGTGTGAAAGATAGGTACTGAGAGTGTAAGATAGGTAAAGAGTGTGGAAGATAGGTAAAGAGTGTGGAAGATGGGTAAAGAGTGTGAAAGATAGGTACTGAGAGTGTAAGATAGGTAAAGAGTGTGGAAGATAGGTAAAGAGTGTGGAAGATGGGTAAAGAGTGTGAAAGATGGGTAAAGAGAGTGTAAGATAGGTAAAGAGTGTGGAAGATAGGTAAAGAGTGTGGAAGATGGGTAAAGAGTGTGAAAGATAGGTACAGAGTGTGGAAGATGGGTAAAGAGTGTGAAAGATAGGTACAGAGTGTGAAGGATAGGTAAAGAGTGTGAAAGATAGGTACAGAGTGTGAAGGATAGGTACAGAGAGTGTAAGATAGGTACAGAGAGTGTAAGATAGGTAAAGAGTGTGGAAGATAGGTAAAGAGTGTGGAAGATGGGTAAAGAGTGTGAAAGATAGGTAAAAAGTGTGAAAAATGGATAAAGAGTGTGAAAGATAGGTACAGAGTGTGGAAGATGGGTAAAGAGTGTGAAAGATAGGTACAGAGTGTGAAGGATAGGTAAAGAGTGTGGAAGATAGGTACAGAGAGTGTAAGATGGGTAAAGAGTGTGGAAGATAGGTAAAGAGTGTGGAAGATGGGTAAAGAGTGTGAAAGATAGGTAAAAAGTGTGAAAAATGGATAAAGAGTGTGAAAGATAGGTACAGAGTGTGGAAGATGGGTAAAGAGTGTGAAAGATAGGTAAAGAGTGTGAAGGATAGGTAAAGAGTGTGGAAGATAGGTACAGAGTAAGTAAGATAGGTACAGAGAGTGTAAGATAGGTAAAGAGTGTGAAGGATAGGTAGAGAGTGTGGAAGATGGGTAAAGAGTGTGAAAGATAGGTAAAAAGTGTGAAAAATGGATAAAGAGTGTGAAAGATAGGTAAAGAGTGTGAAGATAGGTACAGAGTGTGAAGATAGGTACAGAGTGTGGAAGATGGGTAAAGAGTGTGAAAGATAGGTAAAAAGTGTGAAAAATGGATAAAGAGTGTGAAAGATAGGTAAAGAGTGTGAAGATAGGTAAAGAGTGTGAAGATAGGTACAGAGTGTGGAAGATGGGTAAAGAGTGTGAAAGATAGGTAAAGAGTGTGAAGATAGGTACAGAGTGTGGAAGATGGGTAAAGAGTGTGAAAGATAGGTACAGAGTGTGGAAGATAGGTAAAGAGTGTGAAAGATAGGTAAAGAGTGTGGAAGATGGGTACAGAGTGTGGAAGATAGGTAAAGAGTGTGAAAGATAGGTACAGAGTGTGGAAGATAGGTAAAGAGTGTGAAAGATAGGTACTGAGAGTGTAAGATAGGTAAAGAGTGTGAAAGATAGGTAAAGAGTGTGGAAGATAGGTACAGAGTGTGGAAGATGGGTAAAGAGTGTGAAGATAGGTACAGAGTGTGGAAGATGGGTAAAGAGTGTGAAAGATAGGTACAGAGAGTGTAAGATAGGTAAAGAGTGTGGAAGATAGGTAAAGAGTGCGAAAGATAGGTAAAGAGTGTGGAAGATAGGTAAAGAGTGTGAAAGATAGGTACAGAGAGTGTAAGATGGGTAAAGAGTGTGGGAGATAGGTAAAGAGTGTGAAAGATAGGTACAGAGAGTGTAAGATAGGTACAGAGTGTGGAAGATGGGTAAAGAGTGTGAAAGATAGGTAAAGAGTGTGGAAGATGGGTACAGAGTGTGAAGATAGGTACAGAGTGTGGAAGATGGGTAAAGAGTGTGAAAGATAGGTACAGAGTGTGGAAGATGGGTAAAGAGTGTGAAAGATAGGTACAGAGTGTGGAAGATGGGTAAAGAGTGTGAAAGATAGGTACAGAGTGTGAAGATAGGTACAGAGTGTGGAAGATGGGTAAAGAGTGTGAAGATAGGTACAGAGTGTGGAAGATGGGTAAAGAGTGTGAAAGATAGGTACAGAGTGTGAAGATAGGTACAGAGTGTGGAAGATAGGTAAAGAGTGTGAAAGATAGGTACTGAGAGTGTAAGATAGGTAAAGAGTGTGGAAGATAGGTACTGAGAGTGTAAGATAGGTAAAGAGTGTGGAAGATGGGTAAAGAGTGTGAAAGATAGGTAAAAAGTGTGAAAAATGGATAAAGAGTGTGAAAGATAGGTAAAAAGTGTGAAAAATGGATAAAGAGTGTGAAAGATAGGTGAAGAGAGTGGGAGATAGGTAAAGAGTGTAAGATAGGTAAAGAGTGTGAAAGATAGGTACAGAGTGTGTAAGATAGGTAAAGAGTGTGAAAGATAGGTACAGAGTGTGGAAGATGGGTAAAGAGTGTGGGAGATATAGACCATGGGCCAAGCCTCAAAATTCTTCAGTTCCGTGGTCTCCCCCTGGGAAGTACTTTATTTTGTCCTAAATGATCAATGGACATATATCTAAGAACAATGGTCAAATGTTCCCATGTTTTGGCTGGTACATTTTTTCACAATTTTGATATAAAGTTGCAAATATCACTGTGTGTAGCAGACAGCCATTCTGCAATGATGATGTCATAGCTGTTCCTTAATTGGCCAATCACAGCTGGGGTATTAGAGCTCAGAGTGCAATTGACCAATCACAGTCCCTGTATTCTGAGTCTTGGCTTGCATGCACTGGCTACATGTCTAGTCTGCTAGTGCACCATGACCATAGAGTGTTGCATGCACAATGTTGATGGTGATTCAACAAATATTATCTCTTTTTCTGAGACAAGCTGGATGAAATTTGTTATCAGTGTTCACCAGTGGAAGGAATTTGACATTAAAGAAGGTGATTTTGCTACCCATGCCATTGAAAAGTATGATTTGGAGCTTGTTTTGTCTCCAGATAGTCTCAATGTGTCTCCTCAAACTCAAAGTCAAACTCAAAGTTGGGTTACCATTGCGCATGTTACATGCGATTTACCGACAAAACTAAGATCGAGAGGGTCAGGAAGAAGCAATAAAGAACAGGACTTGAAGGTAATTTATTACTGTCATTTTTGAAATATTTCAAAAGTATTGTTATGATTAAACAGTGAAGTTTTCATCGGGTTTTAGTCATAGGATTGTTGGCCCAGTTTTTTCACACTACTGTCCCATGCATTGGTATTTGTGTAAGGTCTGGGTTCTCTTGCGTGGGCTTATCCCTGAACTCACTTGATTTTACCCACAAACTAGTTATTTCCTTAATAAGATATACAGCTACAGGCACTATAGATGTAGGTAGGCTATCATCATAAAAATGTCGGTTTCACACTCACTCAAAAAAGCAAAGTTAGGGTCTTACTCTTACTTCTTAGACTTGAGTACAGACCTCTTTACAGAGTATTATCGTACTATATTGGGGGTGTGGGCAGATGGACCACGTACACCGGGGTTTCCCCCTACTCTTATACGAATAGTGCAGTGGGTTCTTAACGTGCAAAGGTAGTGACTCTTCTCTACACGGGTTCGACAGGCGGACGCTTTACCGACTGAGCCAACTCGCCTCCTCTGATACTAGACCTATAGACTTATATAGTAGGCCCTACTTCAATTATTTGAACAAGACACGACCACCTCTAGACCAATACTGATTCTAAAATTTTCCAACATCATTGTACAATACTTTACTTCACTCAAAAGCTTTACTTAAGTTACAATTGGTCATGGGTGACATCTGACTGAGCTGAATGAATTGACAGTAAAATACATATTGTACAATAAATTTCACTCATCGATGTTGAAAAAGAAAAAGAATACTTAAACAAATGAAATCTTGACTGTTGTCACTCCTGGCAACTGTCCCAGGTTTTTTCATTAATAATAATAATAATAGCTAGTTCTTATATAGCGCTTTTCAGGACCGAAGGCCTTCTCAAAGCGCTTTACAGATATAAATATTATTATCATTGTATGCACTAGGTCTTCTGTAATACTAGCTGCGCGAGTGCTGAATCTCCTTATTCATACATTTACGATAAGGTGATAATGGTCGTAAGGTCGACACTGTTTATAGTTAATCTCGAATGGTAAATGTTTAAAGTCTAATGACATATTAAAGTTTGATCAAACATCATAGGGAGGTAATTACAAATAATGAGCAATTTGATTCAGTTAATAATAATGCCACTCAGAAAAAAGCGTGGATAGTCATTGACCACATTAACAAGCCATCAAAATGAAACAGTTATTCAGCTTTCAATCTTGTTAACTAAGATGTTGAAAAATTATTTTTTCCACAATGAAATTCATGTATTCCTTTTTTAGTAAGGGGACTGAACATGTGTTCCAATTGTATATATGGGATATTTACTTTGTTACATGTAAGGCTGGGACCAATAATAATTATTTTCCTGTTTCTCTTTGTGTCTTTAAAAACTTGCTTCAGCCACAAGAACCAATGATGTTCCACTGGAGGCAGAAGATTCAGGGATAAAGCCACCTTCGGAGATCCGACAACTTCGACCAACTTCGACCAACGAGGGCGACGAGCTGTCGAGGGGTACCAGCTCACAAAAATCTTCGCTGGTGACCAGAAGATTCCAAACCAGTGGACAAAGTTTCTCTCTCGTGGGGAGAACAAGGAGAATCTCCTCCAATTTCTCTTTGAGAAATGGAGCAAGTCGGGAAAGGACATAATTGATGATGTCACGGTTATTGTTGGACATGGGGAAGACTGCCACGCCATTAGCATGTACAGGAGCAAGGGAGAGCTGGAAATACAACCTATATCGGCATTATTAACATTTAACTGAACATTATACAGATTGTCATTTGATTATATCTACCCATCTGAAGAAATTGCTAGAATCTTTTGTGTTTTGCAGGTTATGATAAAAAATAATAATATTCCGCTTTTATATAGCGCTTAATACATATACAGTCTAAGCGCTTTAGAGAATACTATTAATTTAATGTAATATGCATATGACTTCCTTCAAAAAATCATCATTTGTTGTTTCATCAATATTAGAAACTCTTTAAAATCATATTTCCAATGTCTTAACACGATTTTCAAACATACCCCGGTACAAATTATTTCAACCAGCTATTCTTGCATGCATTTCTTATTATCTTGAATACAAAGCTACTGCACAGTAACTTACTGTTGTTTATAGATGCTTGAACCACTTCTTTCAGTAATCCTTAATATATGTGTCTTACAATAATGTGGAAATAATTGTAAATGAAAATATGCTGTAAAAAGGTACATTGTAAATAATTAACTGTAACTGTTTTTATTTTTTTACATTTGAGATACTTCATTTAATTTTGTATCAGGAACCTTAAATTACAAGCCCTTCTTTGTAGGTTTCCTCTACAATACAACCTTCAATTAATATTATAACCCATTGCTTCCTTACAGGTGTTAAGATCACTCATTGCTATTCATGGGTTTGAATATTTCTTAATTATATATATATATTATTGATTTCAAAAAAATAAACATTTGCATACATGCACACTGTTACAATCTCCATCAGTAAAGACAATTCTTTTTGTTTACCTTTACTATTTGAAGTGGAAGCAGTAAAATGCTCTACAATGATTATGCAATATATTTTCTCTAACGATGTATTACAACAAAAGTAAGCCTACTTCAAGTAATACTAAAAGGATTAGGTACAGATATTGTGATAATATCATTTTTTTCTGAACTTCTATAATGTTGAATGTACACTGTATTTAGAGTAACATTTACAGTTCGATATGTAAATCTTCATTTGGACAGCCCTATTTTTTACACCTTGACTTATTAAGGTGGAAATGAGGGTTAAAAACTTGTTGGTGCTTTAAATTACCATATACATGTATGTACATGTAGGTGCCAATTGTGCAAAATCTGCGATCTATGTCGTTATTGACTGTTGTACATAGGTATATGTTATGATGTGCAACCCATGTCTATTAGAGTTAAACAGTTTGGCAGTAACTCAGTTTGAAAGTAATTTTGAGTGCACTTCTGAGTTTTACACTTTAGAATCAAAGTGAGTACAGTAGAGTATAATTTCTAAGAGCTAAGAAGTTACAATACATGTACCTGCTTACTTTGGCTGAATTAATTGAATGAAATTATCAATAGATCCAGAGATGTACCATTTTAATATGACAGAGCTATTAGAGCTTAATATTCTAGGAATGTGATTTCTAAACATGTTTAACGAAATCTGATGGTACAGTACATACATGTACATATATAATGCCAATGTGAAATACATAAAACGTGGTTTAATATGTAAAAAGTGTTTTGGAACTTGTACTGTGAACCTTTGTTTTATTTGTTATAGTAAATAGAACATTAAACACTACTATAAAATCATTCTATCATAGCTTTTAATGTGAGGTCACACAGAGAGAAAAAAAAGGAAGATAATATCCAAGAAAGCAAGATTATAACAACTGATGCGATTATGCTTGTGTATGGGGGGGGGGGGGGTATATGATGGGGGCATGTGTGTTCATGATGGAGGCATGTGTGTTCATATGCATGAGTTTGTGTATCTAGGATAAAGTGGCTATCAGCAAACATGAGGGACATTTGAATTTACAAGTCACAAATAATTTATTTCAAATTAATTTCTTTCATTATTTCAATTGGTATTACTGTATGTGTGGGGGGGGGCTAGCCTTTATATATGCATATAAATGAAGATCTATGTGGTGGGGTGGCTGTGTGTGAATATAAAAATGAGCATGGTATGAAATTTGGTTAGAAAACAACTTTTGCTGATCATATGATTGAAAAGTACTGTATGTTTTTGTCGTTTTCGCTTCATGGAGCTGGTTTGGGGGGGGGGGGGGGGTGGGGAGAAGGGTTTAGTTGAGGGGGGGGGGTATGGGGCATGTGACTAATAATACCATCTCTTTGGAAAAATTGATAAATACACAAATACATCTGATTCTATGTTAATACTGATATCAGGTTTTATGAGACTTTTTAACAATATGTACTTGATTAATAAGGATAATACATGTATTAATTAAGCTATTAATTAATATGCATATTACATTTTTACATGATTGAACTTCAATTCATAACATCACATTTCTCAAAACACCATTTGTATGCACAATAAGCATATAAGCTGCAAAATATTCCAACAAATATCTCCCCTTGTATAGTTGCTAGGGAGGAAAAGTCCATAGCAACCAATTCTTAACTTTTTCTTTGTTTTTTGCCGTTATTAATTATTGCTCAAGTTTCAAACTTGGGAACATGTCATTTTTGTTTCAAATACACATTTCCAACATATTTAACACATTTGTAGGTACTTCCCAGTCGGAGACCACGGAATTCAAAAACTAAGCAAGAAAACAGGCCTTGGCCCATGGTCTAATAGGTACAGAGAGTGTAAGATAGGTAAAGAGTGTGAAAGATAGGTAAAGAGTGTGGAAGATAGGTAAAGAGTGTGAAAGATAGGTACAGAGTGTGGAAGATGGGTAAAGAGTGTGGAAGATAGGTAAAGAGTGTGAAAGATAGGTACAGAGTGTGAAAAATGGATAAAGAGTGTGAAAGATAGGTGAAGAGAGTGGGAGATAGGTAAAGAGTGTAAGATAGGTAAAGAGTGTGAAAGATAGGTACAGAGTGTGTAAGATAGGTAAAGAGTGTGAAAGATAGGTACAGAGTGTGGAAGATGGGTAAAGAGTGTGAAAGATAGGTAAAAAGTGTGAAAAATGGATAAAGAGTGTGAAAGATAGGTAAAAAGTGTGAAAAATGGATAAAGAGTGTGAAAGATAGGTGAAGAGAGTGGGAGATAGGTAAAGAGTGTAAGATAGGTAAAGAGTGTGAAAGATAGGTACAGAGTGTGTAAGATAGGTAAAGAGTGTGAAAGATAGGTACAGAGTGTGGAAGATGGGTAAAGAGTGTGGGAGATAGGTACAGAGAGTGTAAGATAGGTAAAGAGTGTGAAAGATAGGTAAAGAGTGTGAAAGATAGGTAAAGAGTGTGGAAGATAGGTAAAGAGTGTGAAAGATAGGTAAAGAGTGTGGAAGATAGGTAAAGAGTGTGAAAGATAGGTAAAGAGTGTGTAAGATAGGTAAAGAGTGTGAAAGATAGGTAAAGAGTGTGGAAGATAGGTAAAGAGTGTGAAAGATAGGTACAGAGTGTGGAAGATGGGTAAAGAGTGTGAAAGATAGGTACAGAGTGTGTAAGATAGGTAAAGAGTGTGAAAGATAGGTACAGAGTGTGGAAGATAGGTAAAGAGTGTGAAAGATAGGTAAAAAGTGTGAAAAATGGATAAAGAGTGTGAAAGATAGGTAAAAAGTGTGAAAAATGGATAAAGAGTGTGAAAGATAGGTGAAGAGAGTGGGAGATAGGTAAAGAGTGTAAGATAGGTAAAGAGTGTGAAAGATAGGTACAGAGTGTGTAAGATAGGTAAAGAGTGTGAAAGATAGGTACAGAGTGTGGAAGATGGGTAAAGAGTGTGGGAGATAGGTAAAGAGTGTGAAAGATAGGTACTGAGAGTGTAAGATAGGTAAAGAGTGTGGAAGATAGGTACTGAGAGTGTAAGATAGGTAAAGAGTGTGAAAGATAGGTAAAGAGTGTGAAAGATAGGTACAGAGTGTGGAAGATGGGTAAAGAGTGTGAAAGATAGGTACTGAGAGTGTAAGATAGGTAAAGAGTGTGGAAGATAGGTACTGAGAGTGTAAGATAGGTAAAGAGTGTGAAAGATAGGTACTGAGAGTGTAAGATAGGTAGAGAGTGTGGGTGATAGGTACAGAGTGTGGAAGATGGGTAACGAGTGTGAAAGATAGGTAAAGAGTGTGGAAGATGGGTAAAGAGTGTGGGAGATAGGTACAGAGAGTGTAAGATAGGTAAAGAGTGTGAAAAATGGATAAAGAGTGTGAAAGATAGGTAAAAAGTGTGAAAAATGGATAAAGAGTGTGAAAGATAGGTGAAGAGAGTGGGAGATAGGTAAAGAGTGTAAGATAGGTAAAGAGTGTGAAAGATAGGTACTGAGAGTGTAAGATAGGTAAAGAGTGTGGAAGATAGGTACTGAGAGTGTAAGATAGGTAAAGAGTGTGGGAGATAGGTAAAGAGTGTGAAAGATAGGTACTGAGAGTGTAAGATAGGTAAAGAGTGTGGAAGATAGGTACTGAGAGTGTAAGATAGGTAAAGAGTGTGAAAGATAGGTAAAGAGTGTGAAAGATAGGTAAAGAGTGTGAAAGATAGGTAAAGAGTGTGAAAGATAGGTACAGAGTGTGTAAGATAGGTAAAGAGTGTGAAAGATAGGTACAGAGTGTGTAAGATAGGTAAAGAGTGTGGAAGATGGGTAAAGAGTGTGAAAGATAGGTAAAGAGTGTGAAAGATAGGTACAGAGTGTGGAAGATGGGTAAAGAGTGTGAAAGATAGGTACTGAGAGTGTAAGATAGGTAAAGAGTGTGGAAGATAGGTACTGAGAGTGTAAGATAGGTAAAGAGTGTGAAAGATAGGTACTGAGAGTGTAAGATAGGTAGAGAGTGTGGGTGATAGGTACAGAGTGTGGAAGATGGGTAACGAGTGTGAAAGATAGGTAAAGAGTGTGGAAGATGGGTAAAGAGTGTGGGAGATAGGTACAGAGAGTGTAAGATAGGTAAAGAGTGTGAAAAATGGATAAAGAGTGTGAAAGATAGGTACAGAGTGTGGAAGATGGGTAAAGAGTGTGAAAGATAGGTAAAGAGTGTGAAAGATAGGTACAGAGTGTGGAAGATGGGTAAAGAGTGTGAAAGATAGGTAAAGAGTGTGAAAGATAGGTAAAGAGTGTGGAAGATAGGTACAGAGAGTGTAAGATAGGTAGAGAGTGTGGAAGATGGGTAAAGAGTGTGAAAGATAGGTAAAAAGTGTGAAAAATGGATAAAGAGTGTGAAAGATAGGTACAGAGAGTGTAAGATAGGTAAAGAGTGTGGGAGATAGGTACAGAGAGTGTAAGATAGGTAAAGAGTGTGGAAGATAGGTACAGAGTGTGGAAGATGGGTAAAGAGTGTGAAAGATAGGTACTGAGAGTGTAAGATAGGTAAAGAGTGTGGAAGATAGGTACTGAGAGTGTAAGATAGGTAAAGAGTGTGAAAGATAGGTACTGAGAGTGTAAGATAGGTAGAGAGTGTGGGTGATAGGTACAGAGTGTGGAAGATGGGTAACGAGTGTGAAAGATAGGTAAAAAGTGTGAAAAATGGATAAAGAGTGTGAAAGATAGGTAAAGAGTGTGGAAGATGGGTAAAGAGTGTGAAAGATAGGTAAAAATTGTGAAAAATGGATAAAGAGTGTGAAAGATAGGTAAAGAGTGTGGAAGATAGGTAAAGAGTGTGAAAGATAGGTACTGAGAGTGTAAGATAGGTAAAGAGTGTGGAAGATAGGTACTGAGAGTGTAAGATAGGTAAAGAGTGTGGAAGATGGGTAAAGAGTGTGAAAGATAGGTAAAAAGTGTGAAAAATGGATAAAGAGTGTGAAAGATAGGTAAAAAGTGTGAAAAATGGATAAAGAGTGTGAAAGATAGGTGAAGAGAGTGGGAGATAGGTAAAGAGTGTAAGATAGGTAAAGAGTGTGAAAGATAGGTACAGAGTGTGTAAGATAGGTAAAGAGTGTGAAAGATAGGTACAGAGTGTGGAAGATGGGTAAAGAGTGTGGGAGATAGGTACAGAGAGTGTAAGATAGGTAAAGAGTGTGAAAGATAGGTAAAGAGTGTGGAAGATAGGTAAAGAGTGTGAAAGATAGGTACAGAGTGTGGAAGATGGGTAAAGAGTGTGGAAGATAGGTAAAGAGTGTGAAAGATAGGTACAGAGTGTGAAAAATGGATAAAGAGTGTGAAAGATAGGTGAAGAGAGTGGGAGATAGGTAAAGAGTGTAAGATAGGTAAAGAGTGTGAAAGATAGGTACAGAGTGTGTAAGATAGGTAAAGAGTGTGAAAGATAGGTACAGAGTGTGGAAGATGGGTAAAGAGTGTGAAAGATAGGTAAAAAGTGTGAAAAATGGATAAAGAGTGTGAAAGATAGGTAAAAAGTGTGAAAAATGGATAAAGAGTGTGAAAGATAGGTGAAGAGAGTGGGAGATAGGTAAAGAGTGTAAGATAGGTAAAGAGTGTGAAAGATAGGTACAGAGTGTGTAAGATAGGTAAAGAGTGTGAAAGATAGGTACAGAGTGTGGAAGATGGGTAAAGAGTGTGGGAGATAGGTACAGAGAGTGTAAGATAGGTAAAGAGTGTGAAAGATAGGTAAAGAGTGTGAAAGATAGGTAAAGAGTGTGAAAGATAGGTACAGAGTGTGGAAGATGGGTAAAGAGTGTGGAAGATAGGTAAAGAGTGTGAAAGATAGGTACAGAGTGTGGAAGATGGGTAAAGAGTGTGAAAGATAGGTACAGAGTGTGTAAGATAGGTAAAGAGTGTGAAAGATAGGTACAGAGTGTGGAAGATAGGTAAAGAGTGTGAAAGATAGGTAAAAAGTGTGAAAAATGGATAAAGAGTGTGAAAGATAGGTAAAAAGTGTGAAAAATGGATAAAGAGTGTGAAAGATAGGTGAAGAGAGTGGGAGATAGGTAAAGAGTGTAAGATAGGTAAAGAGTGTGAAAGATAGGTACAGAGTGTGTAAGATAGGTAAAGAGTGTGAAAGATAGGTACAGAGTGTGGAAGATGGGTAAAGAGTGTGGGAGATAGGTACAGAGAGTGTAAGATAGGTAAATAATGTGGAAGATAGGTACTGAGAGTGTAAGATAGGTAAAGAGTGTGAAAGATAGGTACTGAGAGTGTAAGATAGGTAGAGAGTGTGGGAGATAGGTACAGAGTGTGGAAGATGGGTAAAGAGTGTGAAAGATAGGTAAAAAGTGTGAAAAATGGATAAAGAGTGTAAGATAGGTAAAGAGTGTGAAAGATAGGTACAGAGAGTGTAAGATAGGTAAAGAGTGTGAAGATAGGTAAAGAGTGTGGAAGATAGGTAAAGAGTGTGAAAGATAGGTAAAGAGTGTGGAAGATAGGTAAAGAGTGTGGGAGATAGGTACAGAGAGTGTAAGATAGGTAAAGAGTGTGGGAGATAGGTAAAGAGTGTGGAAGATAGGTAAAGAGTGTGAAAGATAGGTAAAGAGTGTGGGAGATAGGTACAGAGAGTGTAAGATAGGTAAAGAGTGTGAAAGATAGGTAAAGAGTGTGGAAGATAGGTAAAGAGTGTGAAAGATAGGTAAAGAGTGTGGAAGATGGGTAAAGAGTGTGGAAGATGGGTAAAGAGTGTGAAAAATGGATAAAGAGTGTGAAAGATAGGTAAAGAGTGTGGAAGATAGGTGAAGAGAGTGGGAGATAGGTAAAGAGTGTGGAAGATGGGTAAAGAGTGTGAAAGATAGGTACTGAGAGTGAAAGATAGGTACAGAGTGTGGAAGATGGGTAAAGAGTGTGAAAGATAGGTAAAGAGTGTGGAAGATGGGTAAAGAGTGTGGAAGATAGGTAAAGAGTGTGAAAGATAGGTACAGAGTGTGGAAGATGGGTAAAGAGTGTGAAAGATAGGTACAGAGAGTGTAAGATAGGTAAATAATGTGGAAGATAGGTACTGAGAGTGTAAGATAGGTAAAGAGTGTGAAAGATAGGTACTGAGAGTGTAAGATAGGTAGAGAGTGTGGGAGATAGGTACAGAGTGTGGAAGATGGGTAAAGAGTGTGAAAGATAGGTAAAAAGTGTGAAAAATGGATAAAGAGTGTAAGATAGGTAAAGAGTGTGAAAGATAGGTACAGAGAGTGTAAGATAGGTAAAGAGTGTGAAGATAGGTAAAGAGTGTGGAAGATAGGTAAAGAGTGTGAAAGATAGGTAAAGAGTGTGGAAGATAGGTAAAGAGTGTGGGAGATAGGTACAGAGAGTGTAAGATAGGTAAAGAGTGTGGGAGATAGGTAAAGAGTGTGGAAGATAGGTAAAGAGTGTGAAAGATAGGTAAAGAGTGTGGGAGATAGGTACAGAGAGTGTAAGATAGGTAAAGAGTGTGAAAGATAGGTAAAGAGTGTGGAAGATAGGTAAAGAGTGTGAAAGATAGGTAAAGAGTGTGGGAGATAGGTACAGAGAGTGTAAGATAGGTAAAGAGTGTGGGAGATAGGTACAGAGAGTGTAAGATAAGTAAAGAGTGTGGGAGATAGGTAAAGAGTTTGGGAGATAGGTACAGAGAGTGTAAGATAGGTAAAGAGTGTGGGAGATAGGTACAGAGAGTGTAAGATAGGTAAAAAGTGTGAAAAATAGGTAAATAGTGTGAAAGATAGGTAAAGATTGTGTAACATAGGTACAGAGTGTGTAGGATAGGTAAACAGTGTGAAAGATAGGTAAACAGTGTGAAAGATAGGTAAAGAGTGTGAAAGATAGGTAAAGAGTATGAAACATAGATGAGTGTGAAAGATAAGTAAAGATTATGAAACATAGATGAGTGTGAAAGATATATAAAGAGTGTGAAAGATAAGTAAATCCTGTTAAAGATAAGTAAAGAGTGTGAAAGAACAGTAAAGAGAGGCTTGAAGAAAAGAATGAACTGCTGATCTGAGAGAGAAAACTACTGAGGGAGACCTTTAATTTGGTAAAATATATTGTGAGAGGTAGAAGGAGAAAGGTTAAATGAGAGACAAAAAAGAGAGCTACACAGAGAGATGGACAGAAAGATAAACCAGATAAGCTAAATTTCAAATTCAGATGCACTAACATCAAAATTTGCTCACCAACCTAACCTCTATTCCTCCTCTCCACCCCTCCCCTTGCTCCTTGATACCTCTTTCTTTTCTTTTTTTCTCTCTTCATTTATCTACTCTGCCCTCACATTTATTTTCTCTCTTTTTTCTCCTTTTTTTTGGCCGGCCTCTTATTCTGCCTATTTCTCCATTTCCTTCCCTCCCTCACTCTGTCTCCTCTCCATCTCTCCCCTGTCCCTTTCTCTCCTCTCTCTCCTTGTCTCTTCTTTCTTTTATCCCTTATGAGCGAGGTATAATTTATTAAACGTCTTTGATATATAACAATAGTTTTGTTCATAAATATATTCATGTTTGGACAATTGATGAATGAGTGTGTTATGCTTCAACTATAAAGTGCGATAGTTTACTTTCATAATTTGTTTATCAACGTATATCATATGAGCCTTGATCTCACTTCAATGAGCTATCTCACCATTTTACCACCCAATTTACAAATTGTTGGGTTCTATGTGCTCATGTTCCATGATTGAACTAATGCACTTTTAAAATAGAAATAACTTAGTCAGAATGGATAAATACTCTCTGTTTTGCCAAGCAGAGATTGTAGTCACAGTGACAGTCACAAAACACCATGCATTACACCCAGTTCATGTAATGTATCAAAATAAAAATCTTTTATTGATAATGGTCATATCTTAATGGACAAGACATCTCAAAATGTAATCAGGAATTCTAATGAGTCACAAACAGAAAATCGCAAACACAAAACAGTAATTTAAAAAACATTATGTTGTTAACTTTGTTTGCTACTGCTATCCTTTAATGAGCTTTGATGTTATCTCAAATTAATATGGTATTCCTTTTTAGAAAATTTGCTGGAACTGAAAATATTTCAAATTAATATTCCTTTTAGATAATTTGCTGGGACTGAAAATATAAAAACTTTCTTTCAAGTTTCTAATTTTCCTGACAATCAAGGCCATAGTATGAGAGAAGAGTTTTAAGCTCCTGATATACAATTATATTAAATGTCTATGTGACCACCATAGCAGCATAGAAAGATTCTACAGTCAGAACTCATGAAACTCATTCCAAGCATGGCAATAATAAAGATGACTTGTCAAAGTTCGAGGTAAGCAATAATGGCATACATATGTTAAAATACTGTCAAACAAGAGGAAACAATAAAAGAATATGATCTATATACAATTTATAATATTGTTATGCCTTCTATTCACATTATATACAATGGAGAAAGGGGGAAGTCTATAACTCAAGTATCAAACCTCTTTCTTGCCTTTCATAATAAAAATTGCATTAGTATAATTAGAAAATTCCATCCTTTTCAATACTACCATGAATTGAATGCAAAAGTATTTTGGCTAATGAAGGTATATTTTTCCTAAAAGACTCTACTCGTGAGATCTAAAGGTTAAAGGCCAAATAACATTTGCAAAATATAACAACAGAATATTTTTCATCACAATAAGAATAATTTTATTCATATTTCCAACATAATCAAAATATAAACAACCATGGTAAAGATTACTGGCCTAATTAACAAATGATGACTTAACAGAATGAAACATTAATAGCAAAAGAGAACAACTAATATTGCATAAATTGGAATTGGTATATAACCCTTTAAGAACATGAAATGGGAATTTAAAGTAAAATAATTGCACTTAGGGTAAGGGTAATAGCACCAATTTCCACAAAACAACATTTTTGGCACATAGATATTTGAATCTGCCTTCGGCTTACACTGAATATATTGGTCGGATGAATAATAATAATAACAAATTAAAAAAAGTTACTTATAAAGCGCTTACCACCAAACATAAAATACATTAATTTATTTTCTTTTCCAAAAGTGCAATTCTTTGACACATGTCGAAGTTCATATTTGTTTGATTTATTTACCTGTGCAGCTTTTCTTTAAATACAAGACAGGTTTAATAGGTCACAAATATTTGGAAAAACAGTTAACCCTATTGGTTTCTGAGGCAAATATTGAATGCAGCACAAATATAATCTTACAAAGTTCACATGAAATATCAAAGATGGACATGATACAGTGGTAAATGGAATCAGTGGATAACAAATATAACACTAAAACTGGTGGATTGTGACCTATGGAACTTTCAGCCTTGTCAGTTTGGGAATATATCTAAAACATACAAAGAATTGTCATAACTTGGAAGAAATAAAATTCGTTTTTTATGTAATTCTTTTGGTTAATCTTATGATGAGGAGCATTTAAGATAGGCACGATGAGATATGGATGGCAGTAAGATGACAGAGACTAATATCTCTGGTATACATGAATACATCTATCAGATATGTGCTTCAACCTCATCCTTAAATTGGCAAAACTAAATCAAATGCAAAATCTATACTGCTATATTTCACCTACAAGCAGGGTTTCTGTATTAGGCAATATCATTTCTTACAATTCAATTTCAATACAAGAAAATAATATCTCAGATAAATTTGTACAGTGAAAGAATAAGAAAAGGATGTTGCCAATTTGAAAGGTATTACTGATTCTGTCAGCTCTTTAAAATGATTATCCATGATGCGTTGAAACAGCCTTCTCCTCCGCAAAGTAAACATAAGAGCTTCTATTTACAATGAATAAATTTAGACATGGCAAGAACACAAGACAGAGAAATCTGGATTTATCATAGTAAACAGAGTTTCACATATATACATAGACATACATTACATTCCATATTTGTGTGACAGATATTACTAGTCTGAATACTAAAGTGTACTACTACATTACACTTGTTTAATACTACATAAATATTTACACATGTTAAACTTCTGGCTATGTATACGTTTAAACTACCGGGTAATAGGGGAATTCCCTTTACCAGATAATACGGGAAAGCCCCTCAATTCAAACTCTCTAAAGCATATCAAGAAATTCACAACTTCAATCTATAAGATTGGTAATTGGAAATTCTCTTTCAACTAGTATAGCACAGACAAATTATCAATAGCATGAAAATCATGCACATATTTCTAATATATAAAAAAGAATAAAACATGCATTATTAATTCATAGGATTGGTCTAATTAACATTTTAGTGATTAAAATTTGGCAATTGGTATTCTTAAAAGTAATGATATCGCCATGCCAGTTATTTAGAGATGATTTGAAATTGAAATGAATTACTATTAATTCATAGGATTGGTCTAATTAACATTTAAGTGATTAAAATTTGGCAATTGGTATTCTTAAAAGTAATGATATCGCCATGCCAGTTATTTAGAGATGATTTGAAATTGAAATGAATTATTCTTAATTAAAAATTACCTGAAGTAATATTTCCACAAATCGATTATTAGCTTTATTGAAGTATACATCAATAATTTAAATATTACATGAATAAAACCGCATTTTTCATATATCTCACTTAATAATCAATCAATTTCTTTATTCTTAGATTGTTTTAGGGTGTGAACAAGATATCGAAAATGATATCAATCAAATTAATTTCCATGATTAAAGGGAAAACTACAATCTCTAATCATAATCACCTACATTTATTTGAGAGAAATCAAAAGTCTAACAAGCCATGTACTCTGGTAACATTAAATGGCATTTATTATTTTTCTAGTTACTTCTTTTTATCTAGGCAGTCCAGTGTAAGGCAAATATAACTATAATATAACAGTAGCACCCTTTTTGTATAATTCCTTTCGGCATGTAGCACACGTTTGATGAACATTTATAATAATTAATTTCTTATTTCTCTCTTTCTCACCTGACATCCGTTTTCTCACTTTTACAGTCTAACACACACTCTCTCTTCCCTCCTCTCTCTCTCTCTCTCTCTCTCTCTCTCTTTCTCTCTTTCTCTCTCTCTCTCTCTCTCTCAGTTGCTCTCTCCAATACAGGAGTACCGAACTGAGACACATTAATGAGGTATATACACAAATAGATACAGCATTCACATTTTGTACACAATTTTACACAGGATGATAGAAGATACACCGACCAATATACAATAATAAACTCACCTCCTATCGTGTCAAAATAAAGGCACCTTCTTACAATTTCTTTTCTAGTTATTGCTCTTTTAAAGAATTTGTACTCCATGTCCATTATTCTTTCTGGTTACTGTTACGGGAAGAATTGATCATATGTATTACCAACCTGTACAAATAATGATGTTCCAAGTCTTATGGGTTCAAAATATAAAAGAACTGATGCTTTGCATATCACATTGTGCCAAAGCTCTCCAGATCTAGTGTCACTACATTTAAAGGTCTATGATGGTGAGCTCTGACTGCATGTCTCTCTTTCCATTCAATGCCATTACTCTGTGATAGTTTATATATCACTGTCCATTTGTACCTCTTGGCCAAAACAGTGAAGTTTCTTTGTGCAGTGCCACTTGCATGACTTTACTGTATTCTGGAGGAGGTTCATCATTGACGTCCGACCCATAGCCACCTGATCTGAACCCACTAGATGAGTCTGATGATACTGATTCTTCACTCTTACTGGTGCTGTTATTGCCACGGTTATGATGATGATGATGGTTAGATGAGTGATGGTGGTGATGATGATGATGGAAGACTGGGTTGGTCATTGTCTGCTGAAGGCTGTCCAGTGCCGACAAGCTGTTAGGTCTGTGCAATGGTAACCTTGCTGATGTCGTTGAGGACTTTGTGGATTCTCCTCCCGTATCATCTTCCTCATCACAGGGTTCTGATGATGAGATGTCTGTGAGGCTAGCATGGATGGATGATACTGTCCTTCCCTCTAAGCTGGCACAGACTGGTCTCTCATCCTCAAGCTGGAAAGTAGATGATGTACTTGGATGGTTGGGCTGATAACCTGAAGTACTTGGTAATGAGATATCTGCTTCCACCTGAAGGGCATCTTCACCCAAGGTCACCTGACCGTCATTAGATGAGGATACATCTTCCTCCTCGTCCTCATTGTAGAATGATATTGGTCTAGATGCTACCTGCTCATCGTATGCACAATCAAGATCAAGGTACTCCTGTAAGAAGACAAGATAGAAACAAATGTCTAAACATCCTGACAGGACCATTTTCTCTACATCCTGGGCAGATAATAAATCTTGTGATATCTAAACTTGAATCAGTCTCTTTACACACTTCCTTATGCATGACGTAATTGTAAACAATTTGATTTCACTTAGAAATATATAATCATGATAGTGATATATTCCACCCTTTTAACTATTCTACTTTTTCTTTCTCAGAAATGTTCTCTTGCAGTCTCATTTATTTGCTGCTTCTCCTATTCTATTTTTGCTTGTACTCTCTTATCCCCCCCTCCTTCTTAGTACTTTCTCTTCTCATTTTCCTTTAAAGATAAGCTTGAGTTCTGGTAATGATAGAAAATAAATTCTCACAGAATCCAACAAAACTTACACTGAGTGTTCAAGATTAAAAATAAATGACAACGATTTTGATAGATAATGTATAGGGGCTGAGTAATGAGCATAGAAAGGTAAGGAAATCAAGGTAAGTATAGGCCTGACACCATGTGCTTAACACAGGTCACTATGTGCAAATACAAGTTGTGGTTTCAATTGAAGATGATTTCCAGCAAGTTTTTGTAAGGTTGTTTTCATTATAATGGTTCAAACAATCAGTTTGGCAGGATAAATAATCCAGAATTAATTATTGCCATGTTCTCTGACACACGATGCCCATACCAGAGCTCAAGATTAACTTTAGTTTCACATATGTCTCTCTTTACACCTCAACCATGAAGTTACTGCATTGGCAATTTTTTTTCATCCACATTAATATATGTTCCTTGACACCTACCTGCTTGACATTAGCTGCTAGTTGATCTCCAAGCTTATGAACCAACTCACTGAAGTGAGGTCTTTCCTTGGGTTCTGTGTGCCAGCAATCCAACATGACGTGATAACTGTGAACAACAAACACAGAGAGTGATCATGATGTATTGCTCTCTTAAAATGTGTGGCAGGAGTGGGATATGGAGATCACATGTGTAACTGCATTCTGATGTTATAACATAATACATAGTCTCTAATGTTCTTAGATACCAAAGCACCATGAGCATCCAGCAGAGGCAGACACCAGCTAGTAGCACACAAGAAGCCATAATTATCAAAGTACTGGTAATGTTTTGTTATACCATAAGATGGTGTCAAGAGGATATTGTGGATGTCTCTGTGACTGCCTTAGGGAGTCACAACATAGCTTGTGTTTTATGGAATATTCTATTGTTTGTAATACCATAAGATGGTGAGTGGGGTGTAATAAGGATAAAGCCATCATATGTTACACTGCCTTTCATTATCAAAACATAACAGACATTTTATGGATATACTCAAGGTACTCTTTTTGGTAACCAATATAGGTGCCAGGAGTGGGATATTGTGGATATGATGTGTGTAGCTGCCTTTTTCGAGTCACAACATATTTTTGGTATGCATTCAAGTTTACATTCATTCAAAATTATCCTTTCCTAGCTTATATGATGTGATGCTTTGAGATTGTTAGCTTAAGTATAGAACTACAAAAAGATAAACATGCTCATCGATTTTAACCTATAAACAGCACACTCCTAAGAAGATACAACCATAGAGTATCTACTTACATTTCAATTGGTGCATAATCAGGAGTGTACATCCTGTAGCCACTCTTGAGACGATTGTAGAACTCTTCATCAACCACAACACCAGGGTATGGAGAGCCACCCAGAGCAAAGCATTCCCACATAAACACTCCAAAAGACCAGCTGCAAAAGAAACAAAAGTTTCATTATTGACAACGACTCAACTAGATGAAAAATGTATATTATCATATGTTCCCATGATACATATGAGATATATAAATGATATTATATGGATTAAAAGACAGCATTGACTGTGGTTATATTGATCAGCTCCAACAGATAGGATTTTAGAATTACCGTTGAATACTTGATTTAATAGGACACACTGTTTCTTTAAAAGCTCCAATCTATGCAAGGTTAACATCACACAGAGAAGTGTGCAAGTACTATACATAATTGTCTCAAGTTTTGAATTTACTATCATTAAACTATTTTAGGAGGGGTGATACTCACACATCACTGTAGATTGTGAAGACTTTGTCAAAGATAGATTCAGGAGCCATCCACTTGATGGGAAGTCTTCCCTGTAAAACATAATGAAAATAATAATCAATTAATGATATCAATGCACTTACAAGAAATAACAAACATTACATATCAAATAAAATGATGAAATACAGTTTAAAGTGTTACACAAGATAAGCCATTTTTATTTTTCATTTAGCAATTTTTTTTTAATGAATAAACTCCAATCCACATGAATCATGGATAACAGATTAACCTTTGTTTACCCAATTAAAGAAATATGATATTTGTATTGAATTGAATTGAATTGAATTGAATTTATTCACCACTTTCATAAAAACATACAAAGGCAAAGAATACAATAGTTTCTTGCAAACATAGATAAGCCAATAAAATGGAAAATACACTAAAGGAAATTACGAAGTGGTTGGATCATCAAAAAAGTTACAAAAACTTATAGGTAGATGATCCTAAAAATGTACACACAAAAAACAAAAAAGGGACAAAAAACATACAATAAAGGTAATTACACACATATCGATAACAAATAATCTTATTATTCAGCAATTCATTACCCATCAAACTTACCCCTGTTTGTGTGACATAGTCAGGATCTGAGTAGATGTCTCGGGCTAGACCAAAATCACAGATTTTGACGATATTATGCTCTGCTAGGAGGACATTTCTGGCTGCTAAGTCACGGTGAATACACTATACACAAACAAGAAGATAAGAAACAGTGTTAAAGCCTTTCCTACTATTACTGTAGAGTACATACATATACAATGTACTCATGGAAAAATTAAAGCATAATAATTTGGGATCCTAAAATATTTAAATTAGCTTAACTTTGTCATTTTTTATGAAGGGCAAAGCAGTATACACTGTGTGTTCTTTTTGGTATCGCAACCCCATTTCAATACGTGATCATGCAATTACAATAAATGCTACAAATCCCTTTATAACATAGTTCAATGCAATGGATGAATTATTTTATGTAGATACAGCGATGATACACATTTATTCTCTGATTGCTTCTGTTAATAATTTACAGTGGACTTTACAAATAACCATCTAGAGAAAACTGTGAAAAATGTGTAGCTTGTCCATTACTTGACCGATCTTATTGACTATCACTAGACCACTCATTGACCAATGCTTTGTATCAATGACTTGACCAATTATTAATTATGACTAGATCAATGATTGATTACTGCTTCACAATTATGTAACCATGGCTTTAAGAACTATCAATCATCACTAGACCACTGACTACCATATCTTGACCACTGTTTGACCACTCACCTTCTTAGAAGTCAAGAACTCCATGCCCCTAGCAACCTGGTATGAGTAGCAGATAAGATCCTTGAGAGTGAGCGGCTGCTCCTTCTCCATATACTCAAAGACATCATCATCTCCCACCTCCAAGGTGGATCCCCCTCTAGCTCCCATGAAACCATCTCCTCCTCCTCCACGGCTGCTACCTCTCGAGCTCCTGTCTACTGGCCCCATGCAAGCAATGGCAAGCAGGTCTGGCTCTGCAACGTAGTTCTTACGCTTGGTCTTAAGATAGTCTGACAGATTGCCAAATGGGCAGAACTCGGAGATGACGAATAGATCTGTTTGGGAAAGAGACAAATAGAGGGCATTTCTTACCAGGATACTGTTATTTACTATAGAAGAGAATATACAATTAATTTATCTGTTTTAATTGTTATCACCACTTTTTTTAATGAATATATTTTTGATTCATTGGGCAAATAACTTATCTATTCTTAACTAAGATATTATATAATAGCACCTAGCTAACTACAATGCAAGCTAAACATGTTACTTTGGTAGCTTCTTTCCTATTCATCCCAAATGAAAATTTCAGCAAATCCCTCTGTAGTAATATCATTTGTTAATTAATGACTCTTGGTAACTAACGTATGGTGACAACTGAAAGGAATATGATAGGGTTTGTAATTGAAGAGTACTAACCTTTCTTAGTGCATGCTCCAAGCAGGTTAACAATGTTGAGATGTGGTCCAATGTGTATCAGCATCTTGAGTTCAGTTAACAAAGCTTTCCTTTCACTATCAGAAGCATCCTCTGTTAATATAGGGTGAGTCAAAATCAGTTTTAACACTTTGTATTAGAAAGAAATCACATCATCTCAGAGTATTTCCAATCAATCTTTTAATTAACCCACTACCAACCAGAAACTGGACGTTTCCTGTATGCAGCCTAAGGGAATGAGAGAATTCTGACGTCAACAGGTTATACTTCATTCTGATTACTACTGAACTCTACTTCAATTTGTGAAAACAATGTGAGGAAATTGTTTCTTTTATTTTTGTCCTTTTGTTATCCTTAGTTTGTAATTTTCTCAATATGATGCATTTCTAGTAGGGGAACAATTAAAGGGAAGTAACAAACTCTGTGGTGGATCATCTAAAAAAAGTTAAATACCAAACTTCACTGTCAACAGCTATTGACTCATGTTATGAATTCTTCTGGTCCTTTTCCTGTACTCTCCCAGAAGACCGTAGACAACAGAGACCCCACCTCTGTTGTCACCCCTCTCACCCTGGGGGCGCTACTCACCTGACCTGGGTACCTATGCCCTAGGGATGGTGAATCACACACAAATGACCAGACCACTCAACTGACCTATCAAATGGTACAGCGCATGTATTACTTAGCTGTCATTTTTTTAAATATTACTAGGGGTTTATACATTATGACTAAATGAAAACACTAAGCAGTTCCAATTTGTGAATTTTAGTTGTCTTACTTTGGCAACAATATCTATTGATCACCGAGTTATGCAAACCCCTAGACAAATAACTGCCAGTGACATGTTCTTCTGATTCATCTCTATTTTCTAAATATATCTGTTAAATTATGAAAATTGTAAATCAACACAAACAAATTAAAATAACGCAAAGAAGAAGATGGTGTCAGGAGTGGAATATAAGAGACAAACTTCTGAAATAGGAAATATATGAAATGGATAAAACGATTGACCATTCCTGTAACAGTACTCCGTTCTTTATTGAGCTAGGTCTCACCTTTCAACATCTTGACAGCCACTGTGGTACATGTATCGACCTTGTCAATGCCAAATGCTGAGGATCTCATTACACGACCAAAAGCTCCTCGACCAATCACAGGACCTGATGTTTAGGAATAGAGAGAAATATAAATCAAGAAGAAGTTATGGAAAACGATTGATTAAATGAGAAAATGAGCACATAAAGTCACTATAAACATATGAGAAGTTGGTGTCAGGTATCGAATGATAGATTACTGATAGATTGATATGAGCACAAACAAGGAAAGATAGATAAACAGATAAATAGTTAAATACATGTACTTTAGAAATCCCTATGGGCAACAAAAGAACTTGAATAATTTATTTTTGTTTGGAGTTTCATTATTTATAGTGTTTTTTCATATTTTCTAACTCCTTGCAGAACCCAACACTTTCTTCTTAGATAGATAAATAGATACATGTCGATAGATAGACATATTAATATACAAATGGAGAAATGAACAGAGAGATGGAATAAAGTCAAAGTGAGTGAGAGAGAGACAGAGAAGAAGACAGAGACAGAGACAGAGAGAGAGAGAGAGAGAGAGACAAAGACAGACAGAGATAAACTTATTATTCACAAAATATAGAGCTAAATGAATGTAAAACCAAGAAAGAAACATTCTACTTACAGAGACAGAGAGAGAGAGAGAGAGAGAGAGAGAGACAAAGACAGACAGAGATAAACTTATTATTCACAAAATATAGATCTAACTGAATGTAAAACCAAGAAAGAAACACTTTACTTACCTATTTTGAGCCTCTCTCTAGGGAACTCCCATTTGGAATCATAAGGGAGATGTTCACATATGTCTAAAAGATCATTGTACTGTCCAAAAGAGATAGGTAGCAACATGTCATCTCCACCAGCAATGTACTTGGGTCTTAGCTGTAATAAAGAGAACATATTGGTTTCAAATCATATTGGTTTCAAATCATATCACCAGCATCTCAAATATTTCAGATCAATGGCATATCAGTTTATATGAAAACAGATTGTTTTCCTCATTAAGCATTACATATGCAAATTAAGTATCCATTTTAAACAGTATATCCACACACCAATTTTCAACACAATATGGATATAAAAAATAAGTTTCTTTTAACAAAATTGTTCTCTCACCTTTTTTATCTTGAAGATGACAATGATGAGAGCAACGACGACACCAAGAAGCACAAAGACAACACCGAGGGCGGTATTTCTCTTGACATCACCAGGCCCTAATATGGGGCGAGGCTCATGGGGCATATCTAAAAAGAAGTTCATATGAAGAAAAGGCATTCAATTTTATTTACAATGCATTAAGAATGGGCTAACATTGGAACAGAAAACTATTTTAACTAAAATAAAGTCATTTTTAGGGCATTTTTTAAATTATGATCATTTCACTTGAATCTTATAGATACCAAAGAATCTATTGAAAGCCAGGAGGGCATTAACTCATACATGTATACTAGCTGTTACATAGAGTTAATGCTCTAATAACTCAGTAGAGGAGATCTGGAGATGTTTGATGTCTGACCTAAGAATGTATGATTCTCAATAAGAAGCGTCGGAGAAAAATTCTCGAAGTCTATCCCACCGCTGCCACTCTTAATTCTTGATTTGGATTTCACATAATACAAGATTGAATAAAGGTATTTGTAAGGCAACTCACCTAGTTTGATACTGACAGTACGGGTGCTACTACCCAGTCTGTTGGTTGCATTGCACAGGTAAGTACCCTGTTGATCTTTCTGCACATCATGGAGCACCAAGACACCTTCAGAGCTGTTGTACATGTGTGCTGGTAGGATGCGCATTTCACTGGCTTGGTCTTGAGGTTGGTGATACCAAACAATGGTAGGCTTGGGGTTGCCTCCATCATGACAGGTTATGTTTGCTGTGCCTCCCATAGCAACCAATTTGACATCCTCTTTTACTCTCATGTATGGTTCCTCTGATGGGACAAATACAAATCAAATAAAATTGAATCCAATGATAAGTTAACACAAATTGTTAACGTTTGGTCAGTTCGTTTTATCATTAATTGTCTTTCAAAATAGCACATAAATCTCCTCCTGTAGTGTAATTAAGTACAGAATCTCTTTGTGGTGATATATTCCCTTCTACATGTCCACTCTTTCTCTGATACTGACCACAATGTTATGCTGCCTGGCAGACCACGCTCAAACAAACTTCCATCATCAAGATTGGCCTTTGAGAGCTTGTACTTCTCAACCATTTACCTACTAAAAACAATAGGCTCCTACACTCAATATTTTTCAAATGAAGAATGTATGTGTATCATGTTACTCTGAGTTATATAGAGCACTAGGGTTTTACTCTGCAGTGAATATAGATTTAAGAGAATTGGCTTACCTAGTATAATGATGACTGCTGAACTGTTGACCTGCCCTCCTGCATTGCTGGCCACACAGCAGTAGAGTCCACTATCTACCATGTTAATCCGGGTCCTTCTCAGTGTAGACACAGCACGATCATTAGTTAGCACCACAGTACTGACGTCTATCTCAAGTTTGCTACCATCCTTAAACCATGTGATCTTAGGGGTAGGGAAACCAGATGCCTCACACTCAAGAGTGAAATCCTTCAGGCTCTTATTGATCTCTCCTGTCTCCAATCCCATTATCATCTCAGGAACTTTGATAGCTGCAATAGAATTGATTTAAGAAAAATTCCTTTGACTTGATTTGATTTGATGTCTACAGTTTACAGAAAGCATGATTCGTATCTATTAGTTTATCTCAGCATCAGCAAAAGTATTGGTTAGTAAAGCAGGTTTGACATAACAAAGAAAGCAAAACATGGATAAATGTAGATATAAGCCTCAGAACTTGAAGAACATAGGCCTACCATGATAAATATGTTATATCTGATATGTTTAAAGTTGAATCGATCAGATTTGTGATTCCACGGCCCTGTCTCAAACTATTATGCGAGACAAACGAATATCACTAGCGATATTATTTTCGATATTAAGAACTGATTGCACATCCCCTCATTGATTCCACAGTTTCTGTCATTTATTTCTTATTTACAGAGTTGCAACTGCTATCAAGCTCAAGTTAATTGGATATCAATTTGGATTCACTGCAACTATTTGCAAGACAGGGTTAAGGCCAAAACAAGCAAACATTATACTTGCACTGTATCATGAACCTTCTTTGTATCTCTGCTATCCATGATACTATGCACAAGAGGAAGTTATATAAAGCCGCTTTACACAGACTTATCACAAGTTTACTTAGGTTCTCAACACGTTAATCTAGGTTTATGAATCTTGCTAGAATACCTTGTACTTGTACTGCAGCCTCAACCATCTTGGTATCTCTGCTATCCAGGACACTGTGAGCCAGACAGATATAGCTACCATCATCAGAACGTCCCATGTCTTGGATGTGAAGCTGGGTCACATTGAAATCACCATCGGAGTAAGATGTGATGGTCACACGTTCCTCTCGAGGTCGTAGCAGTCTGCTCTCATTGGTGGATCCATGGCTTCTACGGACAAGCCACTGTGATTGACAAATAATTGGATATTTGGTACTATATTATAAATTGTCATCCCCTGGAATACACAAAATGATCATTCTTAAAGTCTGGAGGCAAAAATGTATTCTTTTTTCTTTTACTTTGCTTTGTAATGATGAACATTTAAAAAATAAGATATTTCTATAGCCCTTAATTCCACAACATTTTTACACGCTTGACACAATAATTTGTTAACATAATTAACAGTAAATTGATTATCCAATAGTGCTCCAAGAAATTTCATAGAGATGATTAAATGGATAGATTAACAGAAAGATCAATAGATAGATACATACATTATATGTATAAGATAGCAAGAGGAGAGACAGAACTTGAGTAGAGGTCGACAGAGAGAGAGAGAGAGAGAGAGATCTACGGACTATATGTTTGACAATATTGCATGATTGAAAGGCTATATAGCTATTCCAAAAGCTCTTACATATTACAATTAGCTTTTATACACTCTCAATTTTGTGTTACATTTGATCTAAGAAAAGTGTTGTTGATTCTTCACCAAGATATGCTTGTACTGATCACTGTGGCAGAGGAATAAGGGTATGAGATGACAGCAAGCTATGTAGATTCTTACCTTGATGTTGTCAAAGATATGTGAGCTGCTCTTACAGTGAAGTGTTAAGTTTCCTTTCTCTTCAACGATCGTGGTCTCTTCTTGCCCCTCGATGGTCAAGCCTTCTTCAACATCTAAAGAAGATAGCATATACAACCTGATTTAGGCACTTCTCAGTAAAAAAACATGAATGATATCATATATAGCATATAAAACATTAATGACTAACAAAATCTTTATAAAGATAGTCACCATGTCATGCAATAAACGAAAATCCAGAAAAATAGACTGGTGAAGGTTTGAACAAAATCTGATAAAGTAATAAAGCTATGAAAGTTATAATCACTATAAGTATGGGGATTTTAAATGGGCTGAATCTGTAATATCACTGCATGATATTATAAAAAGCACACTAAGGACATTCGTGGATATCAGTAGAGTTTACCCAATAAAGAGGGCCAGAATTGTTGGAGTGATGAAGTCAAATGTGAAGCATAAATAATCCTGCACTTGTGAGGAACCAAAACCTAACATCAGGAAATATGCCTCAATGCTGATCATTAACACACAGTATTTTTAGAATGATTGTTAAAGAAAACCAAATGACATGCTTGAAATGAAGACTCAAGAGCTAGTCTTACCATGAACAACTACTCTGATGGTAACACTCTCCTGGACATCTCCATTGTCTCCGATCAGGGTATAATTCCCTGCATGTTGAGCATTGATGTTAAGCAGCTTGACCTGAGCAACGTCCTGCTTGATACGACTCTTGAAGAGATATTGATCAAGGGCGTCGACCTCGATGCCATCTTTGAACCAGGTGAAGTCAGCGTTGGGGAAGTACTTCAGATGTACCATGATCCGATCACGATCTTTAGCATGTTCCTCACCGCTTACTAGCTGCATCAACTCACCTTTCAATGGCTCCATGTGGATATAGCCTTGGTCTAGAGATTAGAGAAAGAATCAAAGTACTTAGGCATTGGACCATGAATACATACTTTATATTGTAATAATGAAAATAACTGTCTTCTTACAAAAAAGTTAGAAGTAGCTGATCAAACTGCTTCATAGGTATTGAGAGTTGCTCTTGAATATTCAAAGTCATGATAAGAAAGTAAAATTCACAACATTCAGCTAATGGCATATTACTGAGCGATCCCTATTATTTTTACAGAAGTAGCCCAAATAGATACTCGTTCCTGCTGAAGCCCAGTAGGTACAGTTAAGAGTCTGCAGAATCAGAAAAAGCAAGAAACAAGATCTAAAATCAGGTAAAAGCCCAAATACCAGCATCCCTGATTTCAAACAGGTTCTACTAAGCAAACATCTTGCAACCCTTTCCACCTAATTACCATCTACCAATTATGCAACCATACTTTCTGACGCAATGCAGGTACATACCTAATATGCTAACAGCATGTGTGGTGCTTCCATTGCCATTGTTGTTAATGACAGTACAGGTGTAGGTACCATTGTCTATAGGACTGGCTTGAAAGACAGTCAGCGTCCCCTTGAATCTCCTGAAGGCACGCGTAGAATCACCAACCTCTGCCTGCAGTTCTTGGGAACTTTTCTCAGTCCGATAATTATTGGGATTAGCGTTGGGGTTCTGTTGGGAAGGAATGGCTGGTGAATAGATCTGAACTAACTAGATCAACAGTTAGAATCTAAATTGTAATTCAATCACTTCCTCGTTTCCTCTCTTTTTAAAGACTATCATAAAATTAAATACCCTTTGGGACATATGACTCACAAGCATAGCTTTCACTAGAGGCCCCTCCATATTTCAATCTTCTTCTTTTTCTTCAGTCTTTCGATTCAATGCATTCAAACAAATTGATATGAGCTCTCAATTTCTGCTTTTTGTCTCTGTTAAAAGAATTCATGTTTATTTGTACCATATACTTTGTGAAATATTTTAAAGTGTGAAATACAACTATGTGAATTATTGTGAAATATGAAACTAAAACTGAAACTTACATGAAGACCTGGATAGTCCCACTTCCACCTGATTTGGATTCCAAGGGGTGATTCTACATTGCAGGTAACATTGAATGTATAACCTTTGACCTGCTCGATGGGACCTTGGATCTGCGGAGCTGGGACAGGTGCCTTTGCTGAGAGAAAAAGAATGAGGTAGTTTATACAACCGTTGTTTCAAAACTCAAATTAAATATGGTCTAAAAACTTAAATATAAAGTAAATATAAACAGGAACTCTATCTTATTATGAACAAAGTGCTTTATTAAAAAATGCAATGGGAAAAGGTGACTGAAGATGAGGAGTTTGGCCCTGATCCAAGCATAATTGCATCATTATAGTTCAGCTATCAAAACAGATTTGTAAACAAAAATCTAAAGATGTGGTCATGAAATTGTATTTTGCTTGTACACCACTATATGCAATATTCTGTGTCAGCTAGGGTCTGTGTTTTGTACATCAAAAGCATGGATATTTCATGAGAGAATATCTTTTGATTGATTCAGGGATGCAACTACATCAAAAGCAGAAACAGATCACAAACATCAATCATGAGGAGGATGGTTTTGGCTGCAAACTGAGATGATATCTAGAATCCAAACAACTCAGGAAACGTGAATTACAATGCAATTAAGGGCCTCTTCCTAGTTGAAAGCAAACATCTACAGGTATCTTCATTTGGCATTCAATCAACTTTGTGGATTTCTTTTATTGTTCCTGGAAATGCTGACCCTGGTATGATTGACAATCGAGTGAGTTCATAAAAAAAAAACTTGGATAACTTCAGAGAAAATAGTACAACCTTGTCTTGTTTGCTTAGAAGGCTTTCGATGCCCACAAATAAATCTGAAATCACTCTTAAGATGTTTGATAAAGAAAGTATATGGCAACGAAATGACAAAAAAATAGAATCAAGATAGATGTGTTTAGTATGAGTAATGACAGAATTCTGGAAGGCAATGTAAACCATTAACAATGGATTCTTCTTTAGGAACATTGTTTTATTTCTAGCATAATATCTAGGTAACGGATAAAACTATTTCCAGATTGACTTACACGTTACCAACCCGTTCCCCTTCCCCAATATGGGAGGAAATTGAATTCATGTCAAACGAATGTGGAAGAATGGAACATATATTAATGTCTTTGCAAATGATGATTTTGCAAATCAGCCATTAGCTGCCATAAAAATACAAAAACCATTTCTATATCAATCTAAATCTTTCACATCTCCAATAGTGGATTTTATCTTCTTTTTGTCTCAGACTACCAACCAGGGGGGTGTTTCACAAAGAATTTAAGTTGAACTTATCTCTAAGTTGGACTTAACAATTATGGAAAGCCATTAGCATCCTTGAAAATATTTTGTAAAAGTTATTTTAAAAGGCATAAAATGTTGATTCAAATCATTCATATTTTCTATTATCATGAGAGATTTCATGTTCTTGATGTGGAATTGATGAAAAGTCTAAAATACTTGAATTTTTGCTTTTTAATATATTTCATTATAAGGCTACAAATGGCTCTCCATAATATTTAAGTCCAACTTAGAGATAAGTTCAACTTAGGATCTTTGTGAAACACCCCCCAGATCAAGAGGGTAAGGTGAAGATTAATTACGACAGAATTCGTGGTCATTATTATTTCCATACAGGCTCCCATAGACGGCTACATAGGCCTGTACTTGCTAGGAGATGACACTATATGAATGAAGTTACCATTCTATCTTCTCTGTACCTGGTTTTGACAATTTTCAAAGTAGGTCAGCTTTTATAAGTCTTATCTCTGACTCAAAGGACAACCCATTTCAGCACCTTAGACCTTCAAGGATATGAAATACGTTTGTCATCTTTGATGTCATATGAGTTGTTATGACAACAAGACCTGACCATATACACTCTAAAACACACTCCTCAATTCATTTGAAAAACAGAGATAAGGAGATTTTGTCCTAACTTCATATGTTGAAGACTGAGTGTGACATGATTGTAAAATGAAGTCCAGTCAGATAATAGGAGTACTGAGATTCATACACATTACTATAAAGGGCTAGAAATATCCAGGTACTTACAGTCTTTGAACTTTCATAAATCGAAAACATTAGGGTTTAATTTGTTTCTTTTGGTGGAAAATTACAACCCTTCACATGGTCTGTCTCAGCTAATGTCATAAAATCAATGTTTGCAACACATTGCTTTACAAGAGTAGGGCTTATGAGGCAATCATTTGCAGTATGCAACATGGCATCTGGAACCACTCAAAAAACAAAAGTTGACAATATTCAGACAAGAAAAGTAAGAAGGTGAGTTCAACAAGATATACAAAAGATACTCACGTTCAAAGTTGAGAAGGATTCTCTTGATCTGTGTAAGGTTGCCTTTCCTGGCCTTGCAGATGAGTTCATCATAATACTGGGTGTGCTTATAGTCACCAGGTACCTTGAAGCCTACTCTAGGATCGTAGGTGATCACAGATCCCTCTTCTGATAAGATCTCATTGCCGTACTCTAGAGTGACGTTGATACGAGGATCAGTCACGGTACATGGGATGGTGTAGGATGAGCCAGTGATGATTTTGGCCCAGTATAACCAACCATTGATGGTAAACAGCTTCATGGCATCAACTGGTATGTTCAAAGGTAGACAAAAAGCACAAAATAGAATATACTCTTCTGTTTGATAAAAGCTACACATATGTTAAATATATTATATACTCTATTTTTGTTATATATTATATAGTAAAATCACATTTATACTCTACAGTCAAATAAACATCAGAATGTCTATCATTTTAATATTCACCATCCGAATGTCAACGAGAGGCAAATAAGTTTTTAACTTTAAATGCCTACTTCCAAGGTATATTTCCAAGGTATAAATATAATATTACAAAATAGTATTATGTTCTGCAAAGACCTGCATTGTAAAAATCATGTTTGGAAAATCTTTCATTGTGAATATTATCAATACAATATTAGAAGGCTTTTAAATGGTATTAATATCCCAACACCAAATTAAGCTAATGCCTGCCAGGTTCCAAGCAAACCATATGCCATGAGTGACTTACCATCAGATGTGATATAGGCATAAACCTCTGCGCTCGTCTCTGGCGTGAGTCTGTCTGAGAATCGTGAGTAGAAGCATTGGTAGAAACCAGTATCTTTGTAACTGGCATTGGATACTTTCAGGGTGCTGGTAGATTGTAAGGCCACAGGACAGGTTGGACATTCAATGGATCTTTGTTCTACTCGCTCAGTGGCATCCTTAGGCCAGGACCAGTCTATCGTTGAGGACCCGGTGCAGCGGAGTTCCAGGTTCTGGTACTCGTTTTGTATGATATGGGAGTTGTTGACATGGATGATTGGTGGACCTTTACTATGTAACTGAGCATCTGGGTAAACAAAACAAAGTCATTTGATAATCATACTGAATTCAACATTTCTTAAAAACAGTTCAATACATATTATCACATGAAACAGAATATTATCAAACATGGGAAGTGTCAAATAAAAAAATATACATTTTATGTCATATGTGTAACAAGAAAGACAATCAAAATGTTTCAAACAGCAATTTGAAGACTCATTTTATATAAACCTCTTTTATACACCATTACATTGATTCAAGTCTAGAGAACAATTTATTATACAATGCAAATTTTAATACAACCAAGAAACAAATCGACTAAATGAGTGATAAAAGATATTAGAGAAAAGAGAAATGCAGAGAAGTGCATGTTGCTATCAACTATCAACTCCTGGACAAGTAAACATTTACGTCAAATAAAAGGATGATTGAGAAACTCACTATCTGCTGCTACAAAGATGTTGATTTCTGCTGCTGTGGCATTATTAATATGATCCACATAACGGCTGTAGATACATTGGAACTGACCACTATCCTGTGGTCTAGCACTTCGGACAGTCAGTGTGCTGGTGAAGTGGGCATTGCTATCACATGTTGGACAGGCCTGAGAGCTCAAACTGACCCTTGACCTGACAGCTTCAGGATAGATCCATTCTAGAGCTACACCTCCAGTGCAGCGGATCTCTAGAGTAGAATTCTCACGAAGGAATCTTTCTGTGGTGTTGCTTCCGATCCTAGGAGGACCAATTCTCTTCAGATGTGTTACCCCTGGAAGGAAAGACAATCATAGAGATGATCTTCATAAACCAATTGGGATCTAAGTTCATTTTAATCCTATAAGTACCATTCACTCAACCCTGAAGATCTGTAGTGAAAACTTTATACCTTGGTTTTAAAACCTACCTGCAATATCCTATCTAGTATGAAACACAATTGATAAACTATGAAAGATTGCAGTTGTCTGGTATTTCATGCAATATCCCAAAATGAAAATATGATAATGTATCTATTTGTTTCAAAATTGATCTCAACTTGCATATTATATGTGTGAATTACAAATTAAACTTCTATGTTCAATTTCCCCCTTAACTAGAAGATGTTACTATGGCTCAATGTCAAGTTTGCTCCAAAATGCTTCTTACAAAGTTACAGGCCAGGGTAAAATTTCATGACACATTGAAATAATCAACATTCTCAAATTTATGCTGTAATAACAGGAAGAGTCAATACAGGAAGGCTTCCCAACATTATTAATATCTTGTTCACTTTTACAGGATATTTAATCTTACCTATGACATTGATAGACGCCTCAGCAAAGTAGCTATCCCAGAAGTTTGTAGCGATGCAGACATACGTTCCGTTGTCATAGCTGTGAGCACGTACCACATGAAGAGTACTCACATACTTCTGCATTGCCAAGCTAGAACCTCTTACTGATTCCGTGCTCCCATCAGTCACTATCATGTAGTTGCTATCATGACGCTCTGCGATCTGAATGAGTGGAATTGGTGTCAAATATTTTGAAGTGTTATGTATAGAATGTATAAAAATATTACAACTTAAGATTCAGAATCTGCTTTGATTTAAAAAGCATAATTCATTCCAGTGGTGCATTCATTTAATTCAGACAATGATAAATGATAAATGAGGGGGTAATACTTCTGAGTCTGAAAGATGCACATCCATTGCAAGATGCATTGATTTTGTTTTCAATGGGGGAGGGGGACAGTAGGGCACATGCAGCTTCACCCTATGCCTGATACAACACTCCAGCAGTGGAAATAAGAATGTATCGAACTTTAATGAATATTAATCTCTAACCAAATATTATTGATGTATAAAAGTTGGACTAACTAATTATGTTATTATGGTTTCGAATCCCCTATAGTATCTTGTAAAATATACTGAATATATTATATATTATATATACTATAAAACAGCATCTGAGGAACTAACACTTCAAAGTTAGTTCCTCTTTTCTCATGCTTTTTCTATTATATTTGTAGTTTCATTGCATACTTTTTTGTGATATAATTAATCTTGTATTATGTTTTGCATGAGAAATAAAATCATTTGAATCATACTGTATATGTAATTTAGTTCAGTACACGTATTAAATGTAGAAACAGATGGCAAGTTAAAGCATAAAAGAGGACCTGGGATATTTGAGCAGAGGAGTTAAGCTTTACTATAAGCAGCTTCTTTGAGGGAATCACACTTCCTTTATCTGTCTTCATCTCCACTCCTCATCAGTGATAAGGAAGAGGCCTGGATTCTCATCATTAAAAATAGAATCAATGTAACCTTTCATCTCATTCATACCACCTGCGGTCTTTATGTTGACGTCTTATGAATCATACAGCTAAGCTATATGTCTCTAATAAAGTTACACAAGGACATTATGGTATCCTCAAACTCAAGTTTTTTAAGGTAAAAATAATACCATTCAATCGACAAGAAGATGGTATATTTCTAGTCATAAAACAAAAAGAGGTATGTACCGGTTTATGCTTTAAAAACTGTAATATATATACCAGTGTAGTTATTCTGATCAATTAACTTTAGCTTTAATCTTTAAAATTGATAAGTGTCCCACCATTATAGACTTTCAATATGATAACTTCAGTGACATAATATTTTTCAATATTTTCTAGTGTGAAAATATAGAGATTTAGACTGAAAATTTAACATTTTGAGTTATCCAAGAGCAGGAAAGGGGGTGATATGATAAACAAGACTCCTGCTGGTATCATTTACATAGGCCTCTCTCACTTACAAGCTAAATGTGGTAGATAACTTGCTTTATTCTTCATGATCCCTTGTTTAGTGATACCTACATATGGTAGCAAGCTGAAGCACTGATGTGAAAGCATCGTGAAACATGTTCTCTATGTTTGGAAAATCTCACCGGAGACTAGGGATTATGATTTCAGACTATTTCCTGGTTTCCACTAAACAACTCCGCCCACTGTGTGTCTGGTAGGAACATGACATCATATGATTGAATGTATTCATAATGTAGGCCTATGGTTCAAGCTTCATTCAGACTGAATGTTAGATGTTGCTTGTTTGTAAATATACAGACATAAATATATTCAATTTCTTTGAATTGGAAAGATATGATATACTAGCAATATTAATTTTAATGAGCCATACAATAATATGGCAACATATTCCTGTCACAAAATCAGGTATATGTTGTGTTGTGTTAGATCTAAATATCTGATACTAAGACTTTAAAGTCATTGAAATGGGTATTTTGCTGATTTATGATGGAGAAGATTTTCATTTGTAAAAAGTTTCAAGGTTTAAAGAGGATAAAACATCTTCTTTTTTGCTTTTGTTCCCATGTTAAAATGTCAATATTCACATCTATTGCTAGTCATAGCTTTTCACTACCCCTGTATCAATGGAGGTACTTTTATTTCATGAATACATGTGGTACATACACGGACCTGGGACAGTATCATGTCTCTACATTGACAATCATTCATTGTGTCATGTGTGCAATGAAGGCGTGTAAGACACATTAACAATTGACTGATGCACATGGTTTGTAATATCATCAATTAGAGGAAATATCATATTTTGAAATCTGATGTTGCAGTTCAGGTATGTTAGAATGGACATCCTGAATATATTCCTCACCACATCCTAGAGTTATTAGGAGGTGATTTTGCTGCTGGTAATTGAAAGCTACTGTGGTCTTTTAATAATGCATAGAGGAATTACCCTTTCCTCATAAAGTTCAGTATTTTGTGTTCATGACATGTTATGCTTCAAGATGTTTTAATGACATGATGCAAAATTAGTGCACATTGTATGCACAGCAAGCTAACTATGAAGCACATACCAAGAGGAAAATTGTTCACTTTCTAGAAGCATATTTTGTGGTAATGATATGCATTGCTTGTTATAGAGGACTGCCAACTAATAGGTTTTGCTTTTACACTTTTCTTTTCCGTTTCTTTGATTTTCAAATTATTATAAACCTGACTCTGACTTGTCCAATCTTCTCTTTTTTGGACCAATCTTTGTATTAAACTAATATTTTCTATTTTCCCTCTATTTCATTATTTGGTTGTAGGACACTTACTCCTGTTGTATGTTAATATCCCACACCAACAGAATTCTTGCTTCCAACCATGGACCTAAAACTATATCTAACCCTAGCCCTAAACCTAACCTACAGTCAAACACAACCCTATACATTTGATGTGATTAAGCCTTGAGCAACAATCACCAGAACAATTGTGGGATATCACCTACTATTTCTCTTCCCCCTCTCCCTCTCCCCTCCCTCTCTCTCTCTCCCTCTCTCTCTCCCTCTCCCACTCTCTCTCTCTCTCTTTCTCTCTCTCTCTCTTTCTCTCTCTCTCCCTCCCCCTCTCTCTCCCTCCCCCTCTCTCTCTCTCTCTCTCTCTCTGTTTCACCTGATTCCTGGAATCCTCATCAGTAGGGATCTCAAGGAGTTGAGTGATCACCCTTGAGGATATTCTTAAGATGAACAAGGTCATTACCCCCTCTATACAATAGAAACACTAAATATATCAACTCTTAAAATAAAAAGGATATCCTACAAGACAGCAAAGGAAAATAAAGTCAACAGGATCATATCATTTGTATTGAGATTAATTTTTTTTTAATTGAGTCGACTGCTTGACAATGGGTTGAAATAAAGTGATCTGAAACTTGCTCTAGCTCATAGTGGCATTTGCTCAGAGCTTATTTCACCAAAAGATGGTTAGGGCAGGGGTTTAGTATCTATTTTATTGACTTTATAAGTGGGAAACTTTTTTCTGCAACATCTATTAATATTTCAAGGAGGTTCAAAATAGTCAATCCTAAATATGGAGTTAATAACACATGATTTGATTCTTTTTACATGAAATAGCCTCCCTGAAAAATCTGTCAGCACTACATCACTTTCAATAAAAAATGAGATTCATATCCAATAGTTGATAACTAAAGAACTGCAAACATAAGCCAAAAAGTAAGCATTTACAAAAAAGAAGTAAATAAAAACACCTAAATAATGACAAAAACAGCAACTTCTGGAGGGTGGGAAACAGCTGGTTATACAATTGAGGTTGCAGTCCCAGGAATATATATTGATGTATTGTATGCTTACCATCTCAGCAGGGTAATCCCAAGATAGGTCGTCCAGTAGACTATCAGCAGGTGCCGAGACCTCACAGCTTACACTGAACCCTTCCCAACCCTCAAGAACCTCAGTAGTGCTGATAGATACTCGAGGCTCCAACACTGGTGCTTGCTCTGTAGGAGACAGTGGCAGAAAGAGAGTGGGAGAGAGAGGAAGAGAGAGAGAGAGAGATAGAGAGAGAGAGAGATGAAGAGAGAGAGAGAGAAGAGAGAGCGATAGAGATAAAAGGAAATTAAGAGAGATTAGTAAGGGGAGAGATTGAAAATAGAAACACAGGGAGGGAGATAAACAGGTAGATAGAGAGAGAAAGATAAAAAAATAAACAAATGTAGAAATTAAAATGCATGTACAAGCAAGACAGGTAGACATAGAAAAAACATTAAAGGGCAACTGACAAATAACAAAGTATACTTTGAAATAGAAGCCAGAAAGGATGAATGACTCATTCTAGAATATATACAGGTATATAGTATAAACAAAGTTATATCAAAAGTATATTACACTACAATAATACTATTGATAGAAATAAACAATTAGAAATATGCATTACAAGAGCCTATCAATCATTTGGCAATTATTTTTTATTTCTTGTCATTATAATTATTCACTTTATGAAATGGAAGAACAGCAAATGGATAATGCATGCCAGGCATAACCGCTGTATAGCCCAGCCCGGGAGGGGCACGTTTTTCAGGAAAAGGAACAGTTCCTTTCTTAAACTTGAGTTGACCATAAAACTTTCATCTGTATCTCCACTAGGAAGTGCATGTCAGGTTAACATGTGTAGAGAATCAGTGCCAATGGCATTCATTCTCTTCCAGCTGATAATAGATGAGATGTGTTAAAGCTCGTCATGTCTCTAGGATGCCTCATCCAATTTGAATCATTCTCTGACATTTATGTTGAAACATTTTGGGTAAAATGTTGAGATTGGAGGAAATGCTTCTCAGAAATCCAGGAAGCATCAAGAAGAAATGTGAGAACGAAAGATACAGCAAAAGAGAAGCGGGAGAGATAGACTGGGCTGAAGGAGAGAAAAGGAGAGAGAGAAAGACAGAGAGAAGGGGAGAGATAGACAGGGCTGAAGGAGAGAAAAGGAGAGAGAGAAAGAGAAAGAGAGAGGGGTGAGTTGACATTGTGTTGGGTACTGAGTCAGAGGAAGTATACAGAGTTCATTACTGGTGAGGAGGAGAAGGGGCTTCATTACAAGTTGAGAAGGTATCACCATCTAGAGGATATATCCATAGACTTTGGATAAAAAGGTCTAAGTTCGAATTCTAGTCACAGCATCAACATCCTTGGAAAGACAGTCGTCAAAACATTACACACATAAACCCTAAATAAATAGGATCATATTTGAAAGTAAAATGTATTGCTTGATGTTGCTCGCAACACTGACTAGAGTCAATAAATTTCACATTAAAAAAAAAGTACAATAAACCTGCTCTCCCCCAAACGAAAAAAGTCAAAACTTCAGCTGTATCATAAAAAAGAAATGACATTTGAAAGGTCAAACTTAAATTGAGTTTTTCTGATAAAGTGAGACGAAGAATGGCAACTTGCAGATGATGCTAAAGTTACGATAAATGAATTACATAAACAGAATTACACTGGGATGATCAGACCTTTGTCTATCAACTAATCTCATCGAGAAGAACGGGGCATTACAAAAGAGAATAGATCGTCCTACTCTCCCTGACACAATGTCGCTTTGTCATGCTGCCCTAAAGACAATATGAGGGAACAAAAGAGATGCAGGAAAGAGGCAGGAAACAGGAGAGATTTGATATATTCTTTTATAATTCAGCGTGAATCATTTGACATGAGAGATCCACCTGTGTCATGTCTGGGTTATTCACTGGGAGTCAGGGGTGATGAAGGGGTAATGGTAGGGGTACAATATGGGTGTAGAGGCCCCGAAGTAGTACCCTTTGGTTTCTAAAGATATTTGAATATCGAGGGTGCTGTACAATTTTCAATAAGATGAAAACTTCATAATTATTACATTTTAAGAATCAATAATCAGAAAATCCAACTACAGGTCAACACTGTATTCTACTACTCTCTCAGATGACAATAAACGAATTGCTCAAGCAAAACCTAGGAAGTGAATACATCCATGTATGATATGGTTATTAAGAAAATTCACAGGCAAAACTTCTATGCCAATTTTAGAAAATAGATCTCAAAATATGTTGATCTAAGGAAGTTCACAATGAAATGACATGAACCTACTATTCTATATTTCCATGAAGCAAAGTCTTTAGATAAGATCTTTTTTTACAATTAAATTGTCAATCTACAAGTGCTTTCATCGAAAGACAAACTGTATGGAATGTATTTGGTTTCATAGTGTAACCAACCACCATATACATAATATGTTTTGCTCACATCAGTGACACAAAGTAGGGGTGAACGTTTCACATGTTAACTGTAAACATTTGGACACAATCTCCTAAAAGGTTTGACTCATAAACTACCAAGTGTGCCAGCTAAAGAGAAAATTCTTGGAATGATATCAAAGGCCATATCAATAAACCAAAAGAAAGTCATTTCCCGTCATATTATATCACGAAGAGCTCACAAGAAGCTTGTTTAATTTCATATTTCAGCGTATCATGGCCTAGCTGACTTTGAGGAAAGTCTTGATCTTTTAAAAATCTTTTTGTTGGTAGTTCTTTTAATCTTGTTGACTATATGACCCTGGAAGAAATGTGAGTTAACCTATCAACATTATCTCCCCCAATGTCAGAAGATAGAAACAGAAGTTATCAAGCCTAAATTAGCCTAGTATAGTATACAAGCGATTAGTGCACTACGACAATTCCATTCAAATTTTCTCACTTGGTTCTTCTAGGTAATGCAACAAATAGGATTAGATAATATAGAGAGGCGACAGCCACTTGGCTTGACAGATAGTACTTGGCAAACCGTACAGAGTTGATTGAATCATTAAACATCCATCTGAAATGCTGCCACCCGTGTTATGCCACACCCTTGTATGTCAACAAATGGGGTATTACACAGAAACAGAGTAAGATCATCTGATAGATGAGTCTAAACATATGACTGATGCTGTTTGACTTTAACTGAGCTAAGTATTATTTATTCCAGTAGTCTCAACATAGCTGAAACATACAACTGACATTACTACTCAGATAAACACATTTGAGAATAGTGACTTTAATGTACATAATATTACAAATAAACTGAACTCTCTTTTAACAAACTCAGTATAAAGTTATAAGCTCCATGTGCATTTATCAAGAAGAGGTGAATATTGAATAAACCTACATCATAACCAATTAATGCAAACACTTGCCACTATGTTCCGATTCATTTACTTGTGTATTTTGGTACACATACTGTGAAGCGAGTTGTAGTTTGCTACCCATGGTGAGGTCTGATTGTGTGTGATGAGTAGAGCGTGAATCACAGGATGTTATCACATCACCAGGGACAAGAGCCTCAAAGCAAGCAAATCTCAAACAGAAGAGAAGAGAAGAGAAGAGAGAACAAGACGGAGATACAGAGAGGGGCAGCTATATAAAAAGAAGAAAGCAAGAGAGAGACAGAAAGAAAGGGAGAGCGACACATAGAAAGATCAAGACTGAGGCTGAGTCAAGGGGACTCAAAGATAGGGATATCAAAGCAAGCGACTCTCAAATAGAAAAATAGAGAGAAAGAAAACGGAGAGAAAAGAGAGGGAAAGAAAGACAAAGACAGAGTTACAGAGACAGATATATATAGAGAGAGGGGGGAGAGAGAGACACACAGAGAGACACAGAGAGGCAGAGAGAGGGAGAGAAACAAAGAAAAGAGAGGGGTACTCAGCTACCTAATACTGTATTATCTGTATGGCTCAAAAAGGCTGGTGTATAAGTGATGACATGCCCATGGTAAGGGGCCAACCTAAACTTGAGGTTAAAGTGAAATACACTTGCAAAAGCTTGTGGTTGGTAGTCATGTCTGTCCATAAATATTAACATGAATTTGGCAGTCCGGAATATCTCCTTTATATGAAAGTATTTCCATTGTTACAGGGGTATTGTGTGTGTATGGCTGCCCATGAAATATGAGGCATGTTTGGCTTCAGAAGATCTCTACAACACATGAAAGTATCTCCATTGATACAGGGGTATGGGACGAGTACACACCGTACTGACAGATCTATTTCAGATTTAGTTGGAAGAGATATCTCCAGTACATGAAAATATCTCCAATTTTACAGGGAAAGTGTCTTTGACTGCCTATAATCATAGAGTCACCAGTTTGTTCAAGTCCTCTGTAAAGAAAAGTATCTCAATTGATACAGGGGTATTAGGTTGGTATGATTGCCTGTGGAATGTGAATGTAGATTTGGCTATAATGTATAAAGGGACAAAATGAGATATCTCCTGAAAGTACCTCCATTAATACAGGGAAGGTGAGGGTTTTTAGACTGTCTATCCATTATCGCAGAATATCAGCATTTAGATGATGTACTCTGGATTTGCACAGTTCTCCAGTTGCAAAGAGGTAGTAGATGGCTATAACTATCCTTACATGTATATGAGGCTTTTAACACTTAGCTTCTCACAGGGGTTAGGACTCTCTGGGAATTTAGTTCAGTTTGGCAAAATGTCTCCATAGGCATAAAACTATCTTCATTGACACAAGCAAGGGGCTCATGCTCACAGAACTTACAACTTAAATCCAGACCCCCTCCCAAAAGGGTTAACGTGGAGCCCTGCACAAACTATTTCATCTTATATATTTGTTAATGATTTATCATATTTTAGTATCCTGATGTTTTGTTTTCACCCTAGAGCATAGAATTCAACTTAATATCATCATACAATAATTTTGATTTATAAATCAATTATATTCGGTAAAGTAGGGCCACATATATACCCTTTACTTGCCCTATCATTCCTGATTCAATAGAAATTGCTTTTCAAATTCAGGATTTTACCTATTGATCGTTAAAAACTTATCTTTCTCAGCATAATTGACAATGTAATACTCAATACATACATTAACAAGCATGTAAATAATATTAAAGTCAGAAAAGGCAATGTCCTTTTTTTCAATGGGTTTATATTGACATGTTCAGTTTGAATCATACATACAATTTGCAGGCTCTATGAATGGTTGTATAATTCTTACAACACTCAAAATAAAAACAATATATATATATATTTGAAGAAGAGTACAAAAAACAAGAAACTCCTCACACCAACCCTCCAAACCAGCAAGACTTATATACATAAGCAAGAGATTTTAGGTCAACAAGGCTCCAGAAAATCTGGAACACAAGTAATTTAAGAATGGGTTATCCAACAAAAGTATCACACGACACCAATAATCTTAATGTAACTTAATCTTTATTTTTGTCATAAAACCTAACAAATTAATTAGGGTAACCACAATTATTGCTCAAAAAGTCTTCTCATATTCTCATTTCTGAATCCTGTCTTAGAAGTCTGTCTATACTGCTGGAGACAAACTTATGTCAGCTGTTACAGACAAGGGGCATATTCCATATTACATGTATACAAATAGGATCATTTGCTTACATGCACAAGTGTGTTAGGAAAATCTAATAATCTAATAACCAGTTTCTGCCAACTCATTGTGCAGCACTAAAACATATCACTATTATTGTTGACCATCTGATCTACATTCTACATATAAAAATAAGTAAGCATGTTTTTGAAAAACAGAATAATATTTCAGATACCCATACAACCAAAGTTCACTAATTCATATTGACAGGTTGTCTATCACATTAATATCCCTTCTAATGAACAACATGTCCTTTTTAAATAGCTTGATCAAGTTTGTATCATCAACATGTACCGATTGAACACCAAGTTATGTCTAAATATTTCATAAATTACATGGACAAGGACAAAGCTGATTAAAGTTTGTCTCTGAAAATATATTAAAAATTTCATCGGACAGTGTATACAGGTTAAGATAGCTGATACTAAACACAGGAAACTTCTATTAATTTCATGCAAAAAATATATTTTGTGTAAAAATAAGAGTTGCAGAAAAGTTGTTTGCAAAGTGAAATATATGCAATGTTGCATAGCTCTACACAGTGTTCAAATGCTGTAGGAGTAAATTTAGTATATATGTACATGTAGTCCAATATTAAAGGCACACTGTCCTACTTGTAGCTACTTGCTCCCCCTATATTGAAAACTTCCCAAATCGGTGCCTGTTGGTCCCCCATGATCCTCTTTTTCTTATGTTAAATGAGAGCTGAGTTAATGAGAAAGCCACCTGTCACAGTGACCTCGATGGCTCTCTGGGTGGTCTAATCCCTTCTAGCTGCAGTAGTAACGCCTACCTTTAAACAGCTAGTCCAAGCTAGATACATGGATATTTAATACAACTAATTGGTAAAATCCTGTCTGTGTACAAGTAGCATATGAACCTTACGCAGGTTGGAAACGTTGTCCATGAAATACTTCACTTCCTTTCAGACTTAATACATCATATACATGTAGATGATCAAACTATGAACACAAACACTCTACAAGGCTTAGAATAGCTTATATTTACAGAAATCAAACAGTGATTTTCATTCTTGCCAATGACCACTTCTTATCATATAAATAAGAATAAGTTACAGATTATACATGTATGTAAAACACTACAGAGTGTTCAATAGCTATGTTCATGTACATAATCTAAAAAAACTGTATAATTCTCATCAACTACTAATTAGAAATTGCATCTAAGGCATAACGTGTTTGCTTTTTAAATTATACTTTTAAATTCATATTTAAATTTGTGAATGCAGGCATTATGCTTAAATTTTACATTATATTTCATTTAATAAATTATACCCAGTTCTTGAAACTCAGATATGATTTTTTTGTTATTACCAAAAATAATTTTGTTGCATCCTAAAGGTGAAACAATGATTTGGTGTAATATTCCTATTCTTAAATCAGCTTTGATCTTGGGAAATTCTCTTAAAATTATGAAGTGTGAGCATTAAAAATTGTAATAAGAATGTTTTAAATACGTAAAATGTCATTAAATTGCCAATTCAAATTGTGTTCCAATGGAAAGACAGATGTTGTAAGTGATTAAATGAAAGAATAGATGTAATAAAAATACAATTGTCTCATTGTATTATTTATTGTAGTAAAATGAAATAACTCGAACTGCTAACGTTTTTTGTGATATGGCAAATTCTTATGAGTGGAAAGAATTAACCCAGGAGCTTTATAAGCAAAGCCTTAATAACTGGTCAGAGCAAAACAGAGATCTCCGCAAAGGGGCTTAACCAATATCTCCACCCATCTATAGAGACATTCAATAAAGCTAAGTCTAAGGATATGGAGTTTGACACAATCTTGACATGACTCATAGACCTCCATCTCTCTCAAGTGTGAATGAAAGCAGGGTCTGAAGGATGTAGAGAATCTTTGAGGAAAAGAGCGTCTTTGACAAGATAAGCAGAACGGAGATAAGATGCTAGTTCATGGCCATGCTCTTCACAAATGTCATTTTTCATTAGGCATGGAAGGGAAACAATTTCTAAAAACTGATTCCTAGCTATTCTGCAAACATCTAAATAATGATTTGCTCTGAAGTATTTAAAATCAGAAAAAAAAAATTAAAATTACAAAACAGGACAGACAGCAAGTTTATGGTAGAAGATTGAACTTTACAAGACTCTAAGAAACAGGATGAAGCCCCGTATTATATTCAGGTACTAACCATGATTCATAAGGAGTAGCCTTATATCACTGACAAAGATCTTATTTCACCCAGCAAGGAAGCATAGCAAATTTATTTGAACCATATTTGCAAAGAATGGACAGAGACTGGGAGGAATAGTTTCATTTGTATCCAGCGGAAGAAAGAGGAAAACAGTTGCATATGTTACAGGTAATGTTTAAGACTGAATCGCTTGGATTGAGTTGTTCCTGGTTAACTTCTCTTAAGATATATGTCTCATCAAATCTACCGAATCTTCACCTTATATCAATTTAATCAACGATGCAACTTTCTTCTCCTAATATTTTTACATGAAAAAATACCCTAGGAATTAATCAAAATTTATTTATTCCCCAGAAACAGAGAATTAATTTTGATTTGCAATTCAGTACCCTGAAAATAAATATCACAAAAATGTATAACAAAAATTACAATTCCTTACCTTGAAAGTTAAGATTGAAACATGATCTGTCAATGTGTTCTCCATTTTGGGCCTTACAGCAAACATGACCATCTAATTCATGATGATTAGCTGAGATATGAAAGCCCTTCTTAGGGTCGTATCTATGGTAACGATGATCCGTGATATCTCTTTCAGTGCCACGTTGCACCAAAGTCACATTGAGGTTGGGGCTAGTTGTCCGACACGGCAGGACAAATGGCTGCCCACGGTAAATATTTTTTTGTGTCCATTCTGGTGGCACAAATAAGTGCTCTGTTCGTTGTGCAGATGTAGGATTTGAGTGGTGAAAAGGTTAAAAAAGCATGGTTAACAATAATCATCAAAATTATATATATATATATATATATACAGATATGATAGGCAAGTTAATAATTAAAATGGAATTCATATCCATAAACAAGAGCAAGAGCAAAAGGACTGTTGTTCATGCAAAAAGGAGAAATGGGTGCATCATACCGACCATGTGGTAATGATAACTTGATTAATCTCATTCACATCTATCATTTCAATGTTACTCTGCAAATCATTATTCCCCCATGCTTTTTTACTTGACAACAATCTATATGTTCTAATGTATAGTTACCTCCTTATTAGTGTACTTGTACCATGGTAAGATAAGGCATTTATGGTGGACCTCACATCTACTTTAGATTTACATGGAGTCTGTCGTACATTATCTTACATTTCCAATTTCAGTCATTACAGCACTTAATCTTTAAATGCTATCTCTCTAATTAAATTATCAATAAATCAAATGAAAAGCTATGTTTATAAACCAATTCACAAAATTATTATATTATTATAGATTAGATTAAGAGTTTAGAATACCAACAATACATGTAGGGCTCTGGCATTCTAATAGTTTACAAGTATTTTTTTTTTTGGGGGGGGGAGGGGGGTATGGATATACAGTAATAAATCTTGATTTAAACTTACCTGGTGAGCTAATATAAACATAAACTTTTGCAGATGTCTCATTATTAATTTTCATATCATATTTCTTGTATAAGCACTGATATTTTCCAGTGTCACCAACGTCTGCACTTGCTATGGTAAGCACACTTCTGTGTCTTTTAGGACTACACGCTGAGCAATGCTCCTGTTCAATTGATATTCTAGTCCTTTCTATCTCATAGGGATAAATCCAGTCCAGTCTAAAACCTCCATGACAGCTGAGTTGGAGTGTATTATTTTGAGATATGACAAGCGTTGAGCTCTCTGTTTCCAGCCGGGGTGGGCCAACTTTGTTGAGGGGTAGTCCTGAAAGATAGGAAAAAAAAGATAAAAACCCAATTACTAATTATATCACATCAATTATAATACTACTCTTGATTTACATAGCACCTGAAGAAAAAGAAGAGGTGTTCTATAAATAATGACTTTACGCTTATCATTGCTACTGTGAATGTGAAAGTAAACCCCAAAAAACAAAGGTTTCTAAAAATCCATGATTGTTGTTGTTGTTGTTGTTGGGTTTATCGTCGCTATCCATCGATTCCGATGATTTCCGCCAGGCTGTGTGTGAGGGCGTCATGAGGTGATTTGATGTACCTTTATGTATTTCATAAAGTAACATAAAGGAAATGAAACACAAACTAAGTTCATCAACTTAAGATAGTCATAAACACTGATGTTCTCAAAATTTGACAGTGGCACACATCTTCTCTACAAATTGCTTCCTTTTCACTCATCCACATACTCATTTGACTAAAAAAACACTTTGCTTACTGCAAATTGTATTCCTGTTTTATTCACAGCAATATGAAAATGCAGGGAAGTGCAGTTGAGCACTGCACCATTCTAAGCATTCATGCAGGGAGTTCTTGGTAACTTCCTGTTCTAAGCTTGCATCATCTGTTTGTAACATAAACATATCTTCCATAGATGGAGAAGTACTGGCTTAGCATCCTAATCCAACATAGGCTCTAAACAACCAGGGTAAACTCACATCTCCCTGAAACAACTAAGATAAGATGAGACTCACTGGATGGAAAGAAATACCAGACATGGACTTACTGCAGATAGGATGTACACCAGGAAGTGATATTACATAACAGGGGGGTAAATGCTTTACCCTATAAATCTACATCATACATCTTCTTGGGGGCATAAGTCAGTATCCAGCCCTCATCATATAGAGTGTTTAACCTCCCCTTTCAGACTACCCACATGTATTGTAAAGCTATATGAAAAACAAACAGCCAGACAATAAGTCCTCTCGTAGAGTATAAAAGACCCTTGCTTACAGTAGTTATTATCACCAGAAGAAGTGTTGCAGTTCCGCACGAAACGTTGTGAACTTTTAGATTCCTTATTGACCACATTGCGAGACAAACGAATATCACTAGCGATATTATTTTCGATATTTTAGTTCATCTAAACATCTGAAGAACTACATGAACAGGGCTTACTTCAGGGGGGTGCATTATCAACTATAAACAACATAATCAATATGTATTCAATATTTTTCAAGGGACTCACAGTTTGATAATGTCCTGACCTACTTCAAAAGAATCTCCACTGTAAAGTATTTTGTAGGCCTACAATCAATTAGTGCATACCCTACATATATCGTGGTCCTAGACGAGAACATATTAAATCTCAATAGGGTTATGGCCATTCTGACGGTCAAGGTTCCAATCACTTTTGCATGGCCATGACTGTGGTCATTTGAGTCAGGGAAGGTGACATGAAGCCATCTGATTTATTGAAAGAGGAAGTCATTAGGTTCTGACCTAAAGGATATAACCCGACTGACAAACAGTCTTGTTTTTTCACCATTCATCAACAACTTGCTCTGGAGACTATAAATCATGTAGCAAAACTTTAATTTAATAAAATTATGTTTTCTGTTTTCAACGAAAGGAGAGTAAGCTATCAACTTCTTCACCTTGTATTCAGTCTGTTTCCCTTCTTCTCAAATATAATTGGCACCCCCCCCCCCCCACAAGCCTCCCCTGATTATGTATGTATTTTACATACAATGTAAAGGCCTAAAATTAACTTTTAACTTTCTTTAGCCTAAGTATTAAAAAAGGTTTATATGTACAGTGTATTTGCTATTTGGTAGAGAAACTTCTATACATTGATTAGTTAGAACTTGTATTGTAACATTTGTTTCATGAAAGACATATCTTGACCCGCTAATGAACCCTGTAAACGCATTTAACTACACATGTATACCTAGATCTGAAACATCAGGACATGGCTGCCTTATGCTACACAAATCAACCCAAGTGAATACAAACTGCCTCAGCTTGCCTCAGCTTGCCTCAGATTCAACTTCTCCAACTGTTTCATCTCACTTTACACCTTTCTCCTAATGTTTCAAGTTAAATCAAGGAGGTACCAGCACCTCCTTGGTTGAATGTAACCATAGAGATATCTGCAACACTGCACTATACATCACAAGTTATAAATGTCTCCTTGGTTCATCACTAGGGCGCTTTAGTAACGAGACGGTACGCACAGGAGACGGAGTGTTTAACCAACTGTGACGGGTCTCGCACTCTTGTTACCGTCGTGATATTTAAGCGCTTTCGCTGTCTGCTAAAGGCGACGGGGACGCAAAGCCGTATCCAATTCCTGCGCTGAACTGCAAGCCTGCTGCCTTTTGGTGCTAGTGCTCTAGGGCCTTGAGGCTTGGCCGGAGCGCCGGGGCAATGGACCCGGCGGTGGGCTGTAGTGCACAGCGTGCGGGCACGTCATGCATAACGATGAAAAAGGTCCCCCAAAGTAGGCCTAAACGGCCAAACCATCAATTTATTGTAGATTGGGGTATAGAATAAGCTACTTATCGAACAGACATTGGAATCACTAGTAGATTCCCTGTTTTTATCTTCAGTAGTCATGGTAGTGCCCTGCATTGTTAGATCTAGATAACAATTTATTTGTCAGCTCCTCTCTCTTACGTCGTGTTTAGGGAACGAACGCTATGTTGGCCGAGTACCGTTCCGAAAATCGACGGGACGGAGAGATTTCAGATTCGCGCATGCGCAGTTCGTTTTTTTCGCTCGCGTTACCGTCTCCTGTGCGTACCGTCTCGTTACTAAAGCGCCCTAATGTAAAGTCCAACAGGTGGATGCATCCCAGTATGTAAGGTGTGAAAATAAAAACTGTCTGATATGAAAATGAAATTATATATCTTTTCTATCTTACATAAGAAATCACACAGAGTCATTTTCACAATCTAATACATTTCTATAATAAAACAAAGGGTGTTCCTCTATCTAATCTATTCAGGTTTGTATGTTTGTCCATGGTTTATCCCACTCTGGTACCCTTTCTCTATCTTCATCTTCCAGTTTCTTACTCTGGTATCCTTTCTCTATCTTCATCTTCCAGTTTCTCACTCTGGTATCCTTTCTCTATCTTCATCTTCCAGTTTCTCACTCTGGTACCCTTTCTCTATCTTCATCTTCCAGTTTCTCACTCTGGTACCCTTTCTCTATCTTCATCTTCCAGTTTCTCACTCTGGAACCCTTTCTCTATCTTCATCTTCCAGTTTCTCTGAAAAGAACAAGTGGCTCCCAACCACAGATTATCCTCCACCACAGGGAGAAACAGAATACCTAAAATATTGTAGAATGGTAATAGATAACTTGCTTCCTGGACGGATCATAATTGTGTCCAGCATGGGTTCTATTTCAGCCCTCTATCAGGAGCATGCAGAGTAATTTGAGAGAGGATGTGTACCATCAATCGACCTATGTGTGTAGGGTTCAAACAGTGTAACTATCATGTTCTAGCTCCATGGTTCCATTCATAAAGATACATACAAACAAACAATGACAATAATCTTGTTAGACAAAATGTATACTGTGACAGCTGCAGTCTAAGTGAGGCTTGCGCTCCTCTAGTATATGGCTATAGTAGACAGTCAAAGGACGCTTCAACTTTCGAAGGACGCTTCAACTGTCCAAGGCCTCTTGCATTACTACGTACTTTGACATTAATTTTGCATATCTTGATTATACTTGAACATACATTTTAAACAATAGCCCTTCATGCTTCATTTTGTTATTTGGAGAAGAAAAAAACTACAAAAGTATTTGCTATGAATACTCATAATACTCAGCAGAGGTATAAAACTTACTAAATAACTTGAATATTTAGTTTTGCAAAGGGCAGTAGTGAAGTGATTAGCATAGTATTTTTAATTTTAAATATCATTTGATTCTTAACTAAAAATATGACACAAGGTATTTGAAAGAGTTGCATGGAATGATACAGGGAAAGACAGAGAGAACTAAGTTACTAGAGCAAAAATTGGAATATTCTTGTATTAAAGTATTAAGAGAGACACTCAAAGAGTTGAGGCCTTAGAAAATAAACTAGAAAGAAAATTAGAATGTTTTGACAGTCATGATAGGATCTTGTATTGGGAGGTGGTTGGAAAAAGACTACAACATATGGCAAAGTGTTCTTTGCCAAAAATTAAGTTTGACAGACTGCTTCCAGGCAATACTTTCACCACACAGGGTATTGGAAGGTAAGGGAAGGTTTCCCATCTATAAACCACAGCCAACTGCAAGAGAAACGCTTTCAGAGTAATTTGCTTCTAAATAGGTGGTGGGTGGGTGACAATTTACCCCCTGATGTATGAAAATTGGCTTGAAATGGGAGAAGAAATAAGAACATATAACAGGGGACTGGTCCCAACCCATTACGTGATGATGAGTGACACGGCTTAGAAACAACCTGTTTCAAATTTAGTTCCACAACAAAAAATGTAGTGAGCTGCATGGTCTATGCTGAAAACACAGCAGGCCTGTAAAGTTATGGATAACAATATATGGGGTGTATGATGTGAATAAAAAATGACAACATAAATAACATTGATAACAAATAATACTGAGTAAAATATTGCCATCATTAAGGTTTAAAAGGAAATATTAATTCCTACTCAGTAAGAATGCAAATAAAGTGAGTCATAATTTCCTTACTTTAAGGGATATTACTATTGTAAAATATGAGAATAATAACCATTTCAAAAGTAAGCAATGTGTATATTAAATCTACTATGATCATATTTTTTCTTACAAAATTGTAAACAAATGACTAGAGAAGTAGGCCTGCTTTGTCATTTTAAACGACATAAGGAAGTTAACCATTATAATAAATTGAGACAAGAGAAAGAAAGGGACAAAATTGAGGAAAATAAACAGATCCATTTTTCTAAAGGTAATAGGAAATTCATGTTGACACAAAGAGGTCAATAAAGAGAGAAGTTTGAGAGAAAGAAGTGGAGAGAAAGGAAGACAGACATATGTAGAAGGGCAGAGAGAGGGGTAGGGCGGACAGAGAGACAGACGGCCAGACATAGTCAGAGAGAGAGAGAAAGAGAGAGAGAGAGATAAAGATGATAACTCTCAGTCAAGGATATCCTAATGACTGGCATACAGGAAACTCAAGGTTTAATGATCAACATTCATCTTCCATTCTTTATCTCTCTCTCTCCATTCACTCAGTATTTTAGTCCATATTATGTTGATGTCTGTCTACTAACTATGCCTGTTCATGTGTAGTAACAAAAAATAATTTGCACATTGAATATAAAGTTATTTGAATTGAATTAATCTCATAGATTGATTCTATCAATTTGACTTTTCTTTAAAACATTATTAATTGTATTATATGTGATTGAATTCAATCATCTATGCTTCCTTACCCTATATATATTTTTTTCTTTCAATATCTGCATCGGAACTGAAATAATCTACAGAGAGAGAGAGCAGGCATTGCCCTTATCTTATCTATCGTACTATATTTAGCATTAGTTACCACCATCAAATCCTTCAAAAGATACAAATTTCTTCAAAAGCAAAATATTCTTCTTATTAGATCTTTAAGTTGGTGAAATCCACCTAGTTCCATTCATGTCAAAGGGCAATCAACATCCTGTTAGTAGTGACACTGCTGGAGTTATTGAGTCAAATGTCAAAGATGAAAGGCTACACTGAAGAGCAACTACACCACTGTATTTTTGATATGGACTAGTGCTACAAAGTTACAAACTATAGAGCAAATTCAATGTGGTTTAAAATTGGTGTAGAAAAACGATCTAGTATGTTTTCCCCCTAAAGAGTACATTGGGATATGAATTTGAGTAGAAAGAAATGGAGCCATGTTATTTTTTTCAGCTATTTAAAAACACTGGAGCCCTACATCTATTTCTAGTAGTCTCCAGTTCAGAAAAGAATAGTAACTCAAAGCTTTTTATATTCTTAACTAAAATCTGTTACAAGGAAAGGCTAATCCCGATGATAAAGCATAGAAAAATCACTCATATATTTAAGTTCTAACTCTCCTCTTAATATCATATTATTACTTCCAGAGACATGTACATGCTAAAGCTTCCATACATCCCCAATATCGGAGAGTAGGATATCAAATACATAACATTACAAGTAGCCTCACGCATGGAAATTACGAGCTGGTAGCAATCTGCAGAGACCTTGGCCAAAACCCAATCACCACAGCCAAAAAGGAAGTACCATATTTCCCCCAGCCTGGCAAAAAGTCCAACTTTCCTAATATTTCAGACCTTCAAAAAGTGAGTTTGCGGGGGAGTGCACGTCTGCAACTGAATTAACACGTGTGTACTTGACTTTACAGAGTTGATGAGGAGATTTGAATGTGGTAGTGAGGTGTTTTTGAAATTAGGAGTTTGACCTCTTTGAAGCAAAGTATAGATATTTCTACAAAGTGATAATGTGATCTGGGGGTGTTTCACAAAGATCCTAAGTTGAAAGTTGGACTTAACAATTATGGAAAGCTGTAAGCACATCTGAAAATATTTTGTAAAATTTATTTTAAAAGGTATAAAATGTTGATTCAAATCATTCATATTTTGTATTATCAAGGAGATTTCATGTTCTTGATGTGGAATTTATAAAAAAGTCTTAAATACTTGAATTTTGGTTTTGAATATATTTTATTTTAAGGCTACAAATGGTTCTCCATAATTTTTAAGTCCAACTAAGAGTTAAGTTTGACTTAGGATCTTTGTGAAACACCCCCTGTTGCTCTAAGTATACTAGGATACCTATTTTGCTGAACACTTCCACTTGAATGATAGGAAGATAATCCTACTTATTACAAGAGATATGATAGAAAAAAATATATGTACACAAAATTCATTTTCTGTGACTATTTTAATCAACTTTTCCAAGAATATAATTCAAATATTTGAAGAATTGTTTTTAAATGAAACGCTCTATGCCATTGACATTTTTTTACTCCTACATGTATGCTCTTATTTTTGGGGTCTTCTTTGCTCCTAAACCCTATTTTGTCTTCTTCTTCTTCTTCTTCTTTATTCTGTATGTACATATGTATGTAAAGTCAGTTGTGTGCATTTATCACCAGGGCCTTATATTGATTTACAAACACAATATTTTCATGAGGACAGTATTACATGAGGTGTTCACACTTGTACAAGCATAGCTTTTTAGTGAACCCCTCTGTTTCCAACATGTATTTTTTTTACATTTAAAAAAAATGCTTATTATAATTGATTTGTAATGTTTTGTTGGAAACATGAATAAATTGAAATTGAAAAATTGAGGTGACTTTTTTATAGTTCTTACACTTTTCAGACAATATTTTTTTCAATTAAGTTTATCTACATGAATATATTCTTTCTAAAAGCTAGTAACCTGATATTTTTAAACTAAATTGTGCTAAACACCAGGTTGGCATGCTACTGTGTTGCAGCATCCTGTGGAAGTGCATGGATTGATAGTTTGTTGAATTATTCTAGTGTGGAAGGAAGTTAGTCATTAAAATCATATCAACTTACCACAGTCAGCATGAGGGAATGAATGAGTGTAGGGTACAGAAAGATAACACCATGTGATCTGCCTTTGACATATCATTCAACATCAACACATTAGCAGTACCATAATGATATGGTTGAATACTGATACATGTAGTAGTCAATGATGGATTGATGAATTATTATATGTCTAAGATGACAAGCTTGTTATACCACAGTCTAACTCTAACTATAGCAGACCAATAATAGAATGATAACAGGCTATATAAAAAATAAAAAAAATCCCCCAAGAAATTTGGAATCAGCATGGATGCTTCCCTTGTGACTAAGGTACTAAGATGTACAGGTAGAATACTGGAAAACATTGCTTTAACATTGCTGTGGATCATGAATGGACATTATTTTATTAACTATGAAAGTAATCTGTAAATGGCTGCAATACACAAAATCACTGAAAATCATAGCAAGCATGCTAAGTCCAATGTCACCTGAAAGTAACCTCAAATTAGGACTTAAAATAAGAAAATTTGGTCCATTTACTAGTCAGTGTAGAAAATTTGCAACTTGAATCAACTTTAATATCCATTTTGTACATCGCTGCTGAGCACTGCAATCCTAATGTTTAACTTTGAATTTTGAAAATAATATAATTATTTGTTACTTCAAGTTGAAACTTAAAGTGCATTCACCTCTGCTTCTGTACATGATCAAGGATAATAGAAAACTGCTGATTTTACACTCCAAAATAAACAAGGGTCTGTACACTCCCAATACATCCACACTGCACCTACAACTAACCTTGTGAGTAAAACCAGAACTGGGTTGGTGACAGAGAAATAACTCTTGCTTCTGAACAATCAACCTGACTTTTAAATTTAAGTAGCTGTTAATTGAGAAATCCATGCAGGTTAGTGACAAATGAGCAAGCTGCATATGCTATTTACACCATTTTTGATGGGGTCATTATCACCATGACGATTGTGGCTTACCTATCATTCACACTCGCTTGCTGTCACGTTTTTACTATGACTTGATTGATAAGAATCAAATGCGCTGTGTTCATTTCTTTTAAAGTAAAATTATTAAATTGGTCTGTTACAAGTTGATAAGAGAACTTTTTGCTGATTCAATTTTTTTAATTTGATACAGTACTTTACATCAGAGTGATGACCTTTTCATTTTTTCATCTCAATAGCAGTAAGACATTGAGGTACAGATTATTCAATTTCTTCAATATATTTTGTGCAAGAAAATATAACACTACTATACTAATATAGAAATTTCATGAAAATTGCAGAAATACCTGGTATGAAATAGCAAGCAGAACAAAACGAGGGAAAGTTGCATTAAAACTTTGAAACTACAATGGAGGTAAGGATGAAATGTGGAAAATAAAAGGAACAAGAGAGGAGACTGTGAACTGTAAAGCACTGGGGAGAGGTGGAGAGAGAGAGAGAGAGATAGGGATGGAGGGGAGAAGGTTCAGTCTATGTATCTGACTTTAGTTCTAATGTATTATTATGACAACCTGCTCACAAGTTTTTGATGGTCATAATTTGTGATGGGCATTACTGTCAAACAAGCATCTTGAATTTCAGGATCTTTTTGACAAGTGTGTTTACAAAGAGTAACCTACAGAGTACATCCTCACACTCACAGTTTGGATTCCTGCCATTATTGTAGTCTTTCCCTCTCTAGCAAGCCATGACAAGTAACCACATCATCTAAGTTTAATTCATAAAATTCTAATTTTAAGATTTATATCTTTTATTCTTTCGACATAATTCTAATTTTGAATACAATATGACAGAATTGGAAGATGATGTTGCTTTATTGTACAAATCTAGAGGATTGTGGCTTATTTTGTGTAAGTTGAATTTGACATACGATTTGCTTCTTCTGAAACTATTCTAAGATTCTTAGGCTAATCTAAAATGAGAAAACAATGAACGACCAATGAGAACATACATGTATACTTGTATCTATAGTCATGTGAAGATTGTAGCAAATAAATACTAAAAAACAGGTTTTGGGGAAAACTGGAAAGGCCCTGAAGACAAAAGGAGGAGAAAACTTCAACATCTTGAATTATTTAGGTCTTTTGACGTAGGATTGAAACTTAAACTATTGTTCATTTTGTAAACAGAATAAATTTGTGTATTTGTAGGTGTGTATTCTTTACTACAAGCTTTCTTTCACCAAGCAAACAGGAATCAAAAGCATTGAAACAGATTGCTATCAAATTCTCCTTGGAGTTGGAGCACCAATTATCGGCCAGGCTCTACCCTTATCACATATGCCCACATGGTGGTAACGAACATCTGGTAGTCTACATTCAGGCATTCTCATCAATTATCCATTTAGTAGATAGGATACCTTGAACGAGAGGATCTGTTGTGGTCATCACGTTTTATCACGTTATCTCATCTCTGCACCAGCATAGACTCACAAGCATGGTTTTACACTGATAGCCATGCCATTACAATACTAACTCTACAGCATATAGACTTGAGTTCAATGATGTCTGCTGACTGAGTCAGGCTGATATGTGCTGTTTACACTTGAATTTGTATATTTACCGACTGATTTATTTTTCTTCTAAAATATGAAATAATTACTGCTTTACAAGTACACCCTACATGTACATTATAAAATTAGAAGCAAATAATTGTCTGTTCATTAACCACAGGTCAATTCACAACTGAATTATCTCATTCCCACTTTCCATTGTCTATGGGCTGAGTAATGCAAATGAGTAATTACTGACCACCACAAAAAATACAATGTGGTTAAAGGAAAAACTGAAATGAAAAACTGCAGCAACAAAATTGTCTATAGCTCTTACTTCAACCGAACCTTTCATTCGCCATTTCTAAATATAAAATTTGCAGCTTCTTTTATCTCACACATTCCAATAAAATGAACATTCCCATTCATCATTCATTTTCAGGAGTGCCCCTCCAGTAACATGAAGAGCATATTTTTACCATCTTTTTCCTCTAGTCCACCCCCCCCCCCCCCCCCTCTTTAATCAGATGGAGACAGGTGTAGCCACCGAGGGCACAGGCCTCTTTCTAAGATAGTACAAGGATGATGGTAGGTGATCAATGACCTTCATTGAAGAGGAAATATCCTTCTAAAGTTTGTGACTTGACTTGGCTTTGGCCCTGCTTTACGTGGAGCTAGACTTGGTAAAAATGTCATTGACACAAATTACTACAACAGATGCAAAGAACATTAAACAAGGCATGTGGGTAACAGTTTCTTCCATGTACATTATGTACAGAAGTTAGCAAAAGATGCTTGCTTTCAAATTGTAGAAAAAGAGATATCCCTCCATTGCAACCCATCATGAGGTACATAATTACAAAATTACAATACACAAGCAGAAATAAAATGCACACAAACTTTCTCAAGTTTATGTCTCTTTATTCTACATTTTCCTTCTCCATTCCAATTTTTTTCTCTCTCTTATTCTAGATTTTCCTTCTCTATTCTAATTTTCTCACTTTCTCTAAGTGCTTTTCTACATCAAGTTCTTCCTTTCCCATTTCCTATATACATGTAGATCCTTTTACTTTTTAAACTATTGTTGATCTGCCTAATTTTGTGTATAATATGAAAAACTCCTATAAATAATGTTTTGGAGTGAAACTAAATACTTTTCAGTTCATTCCAATGTTTAGTTATAGTAGATTTCAGTTTTTACCAACTCATTTATGTACAGTTGTATGCTTGCTGGTATATGCAGTCACTTTTTTAAAACTTCTCCCTCTTTTTCTGTACAACTCTAAACATATAATTTGTATATACTTTCAAGTAAATCCTTATATTCATGTTTCCTTGGTACTATTTGCAATATTTTGCTCCTTCTCTCTGTAAACATGCTCCACTCATCTCTATCACAGATGATGTCGGAAGCAATCCTATGAGATCGTCCTGTAGTAGAGATTATACTCTCCCCTATAATTCAAAGCATATGTCTAGTGCAGTTTATCTCTGCTAGCACACTGATCAATTGCCATTGACCTTTACTGCCCCCTACAAACACAACTTTGGAAAGATAGGCCTATTCCTAAACCACACGATTTTGTAGTTTGTAAAAACTTTTTTTTTTTAAGTTTTCTGTTTATTTTATTTTCTCCTTACCTTATTTACAAGAAATCATAGTCTGCGAGTATGTTTCCAGCATTTTTTGTAATGCCTAAAATATTCACTTTCATAATTTCTCATTTTTATCCATATATTATTCAATATTCATTATATCACCCTCTCTCTCTCTCTCTCTCTCTCCCTACATATTCATCCTTTGAATGCATTAATATATTCACCTCTTGACCTCTCTCTCTTTCTCTCTCTCTCTCTTCTCATCTGGAGAACAGCCCCCCCCCCCCCCTTCACACTCAAAACTAACACATTTCATCTGTTTTCAGTGCTATACTGCACTGTAATGGCAGTGAAATGATATGAATAATATTAATCTGTGATGTCGGTGTGTCAAGGTGGGCACAATACAATAGGCATGAATCATAACATAGGCCTTGGCCTGGTCAAGATCAAGGTTATCTGACCAACTGACCACATCAGAATCTGTCATCAAATTTATTTATTAAAACAGGATAAACATTGATCAGCTCGCATGACTATGTTGAGGATTTAAAGTAATCAATTTGATGTTCAATTGATAGGCCCATTATGTGCAGGCACATTACATGTACCATGGAAATCTCTAACATTACCATGGTAAACTGACTAAAATTAGAAAAAGGTTCGATTAAGAAAGTTCTACCTCACTCAGTTTAAATACATTCAATAAACCATGCTCTCAACACGTTATTTCACATAAACAATTTATTATCAATCACATGATCATTTTCAAACTTTTTGCTGATGAATAATCATTACCCATGAAAGTTTATGAAAATTATGAAACTAATAGTATATTTGTAAAGCGCTTAGAGACATTGGTATTAAAGGTACTATGTCCCATTTGCAGGCCATAAAATGAAAAAGTTAAATTCCAACTGCATTTGAAAGATAATACTAATTTATAACTTCCCTAAAAAAGGTGTGGCTTGAAAATGTCTTCAAGTGGGAAAATAACGACTATTAGTTGTCAAATCGACTTTAGGGCTATAGAGCCCGAAAGTAACAGTCTTGATTTTCAGACAATTGTACCGAATGGTCATACGTTTTATGTTGCGCAAAGATTCAATCAGTTTAATCTTGGCCATCACAAAAAGTGGGTTATTGATGTAGAAAAATGCTCATGTACCCTTTACAACTCTTTTCATGTATGTTATTGCCAAAGAAGAAAAAAGCCAGTCAGTCACTCAATAGTGTCTGACAGTGAAGTCTAGCAAGTAAACGGGTTCCCTTGCATAATTTGAATATGAGGACACTGCTAACGTTTAAATTTCACAGATAGGACATACATGACATATTCATAATTCCTGCAAAGTTCTACAGAATTTGAAGTTGGCTGCAAAAGGGACATAGTATCTTTAAGCACTATATAAAAATTGAATATTATTATTATTATTATTAATTAAAAGTGTATAATGGAGCCAAAGGTCCAATATACCATAAATAACAATGAGCCTCTCTGATACTAAATAAGCACACATATGACTTGTAACTGCATCATCCTAGTGTGATAGTTACAAAATATATATACAAAATGAATCATGGTCAGCATGGTCAGTGGTGCATGGCCAAACCCCTCTCTTTGGGGCTCTTTTGGGGTTTGGGGGAAATTGCCCTCAGACCCCATAAAACCCATTATTGCCTACAGGAACCGGCTGCTCCCTGTGTTAAAGCCTATGGAAAAGAGGCAATTCAGTATTCAACAGCTTAACTTACTAAATGCATGCGGCTGTGGAAAGTCTGAATTCTTATCTTACATTGTCTTTCATATGAATGATCATCACCCTGGACCTTTCAATTTGTTTTATGACATTTAAGATAAATTGATGTGACAAGGTACCATGACTAATAACATATTCTGTTAGTTTATTCTGACACTAAGTGAGTCAGGTCCACAGATCAAGTCAATATGTTTACTCACAAAATATCACCAGAATGACATCAAAGATGAAGGGGAAATAACAAAATGAGAGTAGTTAAAATTCCTGCTTATCGTAAAATATATTGTAAGGACCAGACTGAAGTCTACCAGAATATGTGAAAGATATAGACAATTTGTTAATTAATGTGACAAGGTTTATGATTGATAGGATGTTTCCTCATCTTTTTGAACCATCAGATTGAATTCTGTCCACATGTAGCTGGTCTGGATATGAAGTTTTTCGCTGACGGGCAAAGGACTATTAGTGAGCCAAGTTGACATGGAATTTGATTTTATTAATAACTGAAGGGCAAAACTCTCTCACTTGGTATTTTAATGGGTCATTACCATGATATCAGCCTCAGCCTCTACTACAATCTCTCCAATATTAAATTCCCAAAACGGTGAAGGGTATGAACCTTCACCATTCATAATCTTTTGTCAGATACAACATGTACATGTACATGTTAAAGGTAAAGTTGAGTTCTGGTCAATCCATTGAATTGTAAAAGAAACTATCTGGAAGCAACAGGGAAAAGTTGATCTCAGTCTTTGATTCAACTATTTATGAGAAAATATCAACTATTATAAGGAACCTACAGTATATTCTAATATAACTAAACAATTCAAGTATCAAATAATTATAGTTTTTAAATCTTTGTATTGCATTATAAGAGCTGAATTCAATGTCTGTTATACCAATACCATGGACCTACTACGAGTACCGGGTAGTAGATCCATGGATATACCAGAGAAGAGTTACAGACATTTCTCTGCTTATGCAGTCTCGATCCAGAAACTGAACAGTGCCATAAAATAATGCATGAACTACAACTACTGTATTAGTAACAAAATTATCTGTGTTTAAATCAAGTATGATGCACTACCAGGCGTCATTGAGTCCACGACTAATGGGTTTATTTTTGTCACTCTTTGACCCAAGAGTATCGCAAGTTCAAATGAATCCGTTACATCAAATACTGTACATCAACCTCTCAAATTCCATCACACCAATTGTGTCCATACCAAATAAAGTGCATTACTGTAAACTCAGAGCTCCCTTGTTATTGCTATGAAGTCAATACTTACTATCAAAATACTGTATAGGTCTGTTAATGAAACAGAGAGTATCATAAATAAAGCAGTTTTACAATAAAATAAAAAAGTAAAATATTCTGGAGGAATTTTCTACATTTTGTTAAGAACAAAACTCTTTTCCTTATTATTTCCTTAGTTATTATTTCCTTTTTACTTTTGTCAGCTTTCAAAACTGCAGTTGCAGTCAAAGCTCAATACTGTAGGTGGACTATTTCTTAGCCTTGAAACTCACTTCTCCAGGTCATTGAACCCATCTTACTGAGAAGGATGTGACCAACTAGAAGTATGTAGAGGTCTTTATCATTTGATTTCCTTACAATGAGTAGACATCCTAATCAGACATGATTGGCTTCATAAACAATCAGAAAAAAGTTTGTCAGTAAACCAAAGGATATTATTCTAATGAGAGTTCTGAGAGAATTGATTATGCTTGGTTACAAATGTGTGGTTCTTGAGGTCTTGAGGTGATGTAAGCTTATTAACATGTTATCAAGGGAGCACATGTACAGTCAAGAAGAAACCCCAAAACTCTTCGGAAAACAATGCAACAGAATATAAAATGAACATGTTATGTCCTAAAATTAGTGCTTTGATTAGTGCATTTGATATCATGTAATGTAAATATTTTTTAAAACCTTGTTGAATTCCGAACTTGGAATACAGCACATTCAACATCTAGCATTCTTCAGCATACACATACATGTACTACATGTGTATAATAACTTCTGTGCAGTTACAACACACAAGTACAGGATGTGCCTATTTACAGGGCATTATGAAGTGATAGTTAGTTAGGCTCGATGACTGACACTAGAGAGGTGCTATATTGCCCCTCCCTTTCACCCCTTAAACACCCCTAGTCAAAGGAGACAGTGGTAATGACATGTTAACTCTCATTTCCATTCATACAAACTTGACACTTCCATTCTGTGCTGACATACTCTAATGCACAGAAATATATTTGCTGTGACATGGCATCCAAGGAAATGTTACCTAAAGAAGTATATGAGTGACAAGTATTTGTCAGAATGTATATGCTACTGCCACAGTAATATGAATTTATATGATAACCATAATATATCAATATTTTGAAGAAGGAAATTAAATTAATGCACCTACATGTATAAAATGTATAAAATGTATAGAATATGTATAGAATGTATAAAAAATGAAGAAAGTATTATCATTGACCTTTTTAAATTTTCACAAAGACTGGCAATTTTAAGCTCATTTCAAATTCCACTCTAAACCTAAAATCATGAGTATTCTGGAAATTTGAATAAGTTTAAATAGACATTTGAGTCAGATATTCATAAATTTGCCATGGTTATTGTACTGATTGAAAGGACAGTTAGATAATGGGGCAGTTCACATTGTGTCCTTATAAATACATACTGTAATCCATGCTAAATGGTCGATACAACTGTCTTCACCTGATGTGAACAGAGCTCAATAGCACAAAATGTTTAAATGTATTTAAATTATTCTGTCACTATATCTTTGCAATGTTATTTGAATTTGATAATATCCAAGAAAATATAGAATTTCAAACAGCAAACCACAATCGCAGCTCAACTATATAAAATGTACTCAGTGGTACTCATAAGCTTTTTCTTTTTATTTGTATCCCCCAAAGATTGATGAACGAATGTAGCTCCCACTTTAATTCATGTTGTCAGTAGATGCTTCTCTCACGGCCATCATTCAATGACTCACTGGAGCATTGATGAGTGTATGATACTATGATATATCATAGAGGAATGCAGTATAGGAAAAGCACATGTACCCTAACAACATGATATTAAACATAAACTACAAGTACACATGTAACTTTTATACCATTGAATATTAGCACAGCAGAGTACAGTACATGCATTTCACCTACTGAGTGTATTCTGTTTTGAATTTATTCAAATTATAAAAGGCTGCATGCAGAAAAGTAATGAGATATTGATAAATGAATACAAAACAAGTACTGACACAATCATCTGTTCACTGAAATTTATTCTACAAAAAGGAAATATTCATTTATATGTGATCACCCAAAATATATATGTAAGAATTCGAATGGGAATTAAGGCTAAAATTCACCTTGATTTTTCTGACACACATTTGACAAAGATCTCAAACTCTAATCAAAGTCATATTTATAAAAAAAAAGTTAACTGTGTAAAAAGGGCTATATTATGGACATTGGCCTTGTGTCTATTCAAAACTAGTCTCAAGACACATTTATTCAAAATTGCATTCAATGATTAATTAACTCTGTTCACCGTGACGTGTATTCCATATGTATTGTAATTTGTATGTTTATTTGCATTTTTAGTTTTAATCACGGAAGAGGTTTACGGTACACCATGTGTAAAGTCCTCGAGGGACTGAGGAAAGTAGATAGAGAATAGAGGTGAGATGAAAGGCGAGAAAGTGGAGGTTAGAAGGAAGAGTATCTTTCGGAAGTGAGTTTAGTCCTGAAAAGGACTGAAACCCAGAAAGTTTGGGCAGGATGAGAGGTTTGAGTAGAAGACTGGATTGAGTTGGAGAGTTGAGTAGGCGAGTAGAATTGCAGAGCAGGAGCAGGAGAGTAGACTCGACGTTTCGGACAGGTTGACTGTCCGTCTTCAGGAGTGAGTGTTCGCTAGGCGTGCGGCGGTTCTTATGGCGTGGATGCGGACTTGGGGGAAAGCAATGAGCCGGCGGGCTCGGCAGGTTGGCAGGCAGCTGTCGGTGGTGGCGCGCGGTTGCGTGAATTGGCGGGAAACGAGTGGGCGGCGGTTATGCGGACGTCGTGTGGTAGGTGTCGGCGGGGTAGCGGGGGGGGGGGGGGGGGGGGGGGGTTGTGTGGTTCGTTGAGTGGGTGTATCGATCGGCGGTGAGGATAGATATTAGTGGTGTCGGTCTGTGTGTGTTGGTCGGCGGTTTCGGCGTTGGCGTAGGTTGTAGCGAGGTGTGGGCGTGGGCGGTGCTTGTGTGGGTGAAGAGGCTAGTTGAGTGGGTGTGGTTGGGTGGTTGTAGGTGGTGTCCGGGCTAACAGATGGCTGGATTGGTGAAGTGTTGGTGGTTGGCGTGTTGGTTGTGGAGTTGGTTGAAGATTGGTCGGAAGTAGGATGGTGAGGGAGGATTGGGTGCCAGATACTGTTGATGTGAAGGCCTGGGTCTTGGGGTACGGTGTTGTGTTGGTGGATCTCGATGGCTTCTCGGATCCTTCGGGTGTGCCAATGTCGGATGGGGGTGATGAGGTGACTTTTGTCCCAGTGAATTTGGTGGAGCTCTTGTTGTGCGTGCTTGACGATGGCTGACTTGTCCCATTCGCTGCGTCGGTGGTGGGTCTTGTGTTCTTTTAGTCGGGTGTCGAAATCGCGGCCGGTTTCTCCAATGTAGACTTTGCCGCAATCGCAGGGAATCTTGTAGACGCCTGGTTGTTTGTTGGATGGGTGCTTGTCCTTGTGAGAGTGAAGAGTGGAGTAGAGCTTGTGGTTGGATTGGTGTCTGACGAGGATGTTGGCTGAGCGGAGGATGCGTTGTAGTCGGTGTGATGTCTTGCCGATGTAGGGAAGTACGATGGTGGCGGTGGGCTTGGTATCAGGTTGGGTTCCGGTGGTGATGTTGTTGGTCTTGTGGTAGGGAGTACGGGTGTTGATTTTCCTTCTTGGGTACTGGTTGATGGAAGTAAGTGCGTGCGTGATGTGCTTGAGTTCTTGTTGGAGATGTGCTTTATCACTAAGTTGGTGGGCTCGTCTGATGAGTGAGTTGGAGACTGATTGGTGGACTGAAGGATGGTGGTGAGATCGGAAGTTGAGGTAGCGGTCTGTGTGGGTTGGTTTCCGGTATACTTGGTGCGCGGGGAATCCTGATGGTGTCTTAGTGATGAGTACGTCTAGGAAAGGGATTGAGTTGTCGTGTTCGGTCTCCATGGTGAACTTGATGCTGGGGTGTTGGTTGTTGATGTGGTCGAGGAACTGGTGGAGGTCTGGTGTGCTGTGTGGCCAGATGACGAAGGTGTCGTCGACGTAGCGTAGCCAGAGTGAGGGAGACTTGTCGGCGGACTTGAGTGCTTGGTGCTCGAGGTGTTCCATGAAGATGTTGGCGATAATTGGTGAGAGTGGGGATCCCATGGCTGCTCCTTGAAGTTGTTTATAGAAGTTGCTGCGCCACTTGAAAGAGTTGGAGTGGAGGCAGGTGAGAAGGAGGTCGTGGATCTGGTCAGGTGTGAGCTTGGTCCTAGATTCGAGGTCTGGGTCTGAGATGAGGCGTTGTTTGATGATGTCGCATGCTTGGTCTACAGGAACGTTGGTAAATAGAGAGGTGACATCGAAGCTGACGAGTGTGTCGGATGGCTGGATCTTGGTTTTGGAGAGGATGTCGATGAAGTGCTTAGAGTTGGTGACGTGGTGCTGGGTTTGGCCTACGAGTGGTTGTAGAATGTTGGCGAGATGACGTGCAGTGTTGTAGCAGGATGATCCTCGGGTAGAGATGATAGGGCGGAGAGGGATGAGCGGCTTATGAATCTTGGGCTGTCCGAAGAGGATGGGTGACTTAGCTGACGAGGATCTGAGTTGAAAGTAGAGTGCCTTGGGTAGTGCGTCGGATCTGTATAGGGTCAAAAGTTGTTGGTTGATCTTCCTTTCGTTGGCCGGGGTTGGGTCCCTCTTAAGTTTGGAGTAGGTTTCCTTATCTTTGAGTAGGTCGTAGATCTTATCTTCGTATGTATCTTGGTCCATGACGACGGTGGCGTTTCCCTTATCTGCTTGTAGGATGTGGATGGATTGGTTCTTGCGGAGGTCTTGAATAGCGGATCGTTCTTTGCTTTCCCCCAAGTCCGCATCCACGCCATAAGAACCGCCGCACGCCTAGGGAACACTCACTCCTGAAGACGGACAGTCAACCTGTCCGAAACGTCGAGTCTACTCTCCTGCTCCTGCTCTGCAATTCTACTCGCCTACTCAACTCTCCAACTCAATCCAGTCTTCTACTCAAACCTCTCATCCTGCCCAAACTTTCTGGGTTTCAGTCCTTTTCAGGACTAAACTCACTTCCGAAAGATACTCTTCCTTCTAACCTCCACTTTCTCGCCTTTCATCTCACCTCTATTCTCTATCTACTTTCCTCAGTCCCTCGAGGACTTTACACATGGTGTACCGTAAACCTCTTCCGTGATTATTCATACCACCATGCAAACCTTCAAACATCATCTGATTTTTAGTTTTGTATAAGATGTAATTGTATATCAGTCTATTTTGTGTGTATAGCGCTTAGATACTTCAGTGGTATTACCTGAATGCTCGATGCCTCTAAAGCGCTTTATAAGTAACGTTTTTATTATTTTTTTTTTATTATGATGTAGCCATAGAGGCATCAGCATTCAGGCCATTGGGCCATCAGTGACTCTCAGAGTCAGATTATCAGCAAACAGATGGACCTTCTCTGGTTCACAGAATTCACTATGTCATGGCAAGTGATCCCTTTACAGAACAAATACTTGACTGGTTCTTAATCTCTTTCTGTCTGTCATCCAAACTCATATCTCAGATAACTTCTATTGATTGATTGATAGTTAAACAATCTCTGTGTACAGGTTCAACTCCTACCACTAACTCTACCAATGCCAATCAGACGCTGTAACACAAAGATCCAGTTGTATTTAGTGTTGCGGGAATGAGGGGGTTAATATACAAATATTCATTCTGTGAATGAACTTTTATGAAGTGTGTAAATAGACATAAACAATAAATGATATGCAGTGTAAATAAGATACAGGATGATAATCACTTTACATAACATGGTGCATTGTTGTACGTGTACACTTGTAAGTGTGTTAAATTTATATTATCTGATACAAGAAGTAAATTTGAATGAAACAAGCTAAATTATTTGAATGAAATGTACCCCCAAAATGATAATAATTATACAGACAGTATAGGCATTTCACAAGCAAAAGCTTTGAAAAGCTGCAATAAAAATATAACTGAGAATGGTATCTACATGTAGGGTTATACAAATTTCAAAATAAGTTTAAACATCAAATGGGTATATACCATATCTTCTGTTAATAATTTCTTAAACATTACTACATTACAGAGCACATGTAATTTGAATGTACGCGGGGTGGACTTAAAGAAAGTGAGTGGGTAAAGGCTACACTGATTGCCTATATTGATTGGAGTTCTTTGCTTAAAGGTTTTGGGATAAACCACATAAATCTGTGGGTGTAATTCTGCCTTGGCCCACCAACTCCACTCATCCTATCCATAATTCAAGCAGACTGAGAATGCTAGAAACAGGATATTTTGGGCTACTTTGCAGGCAACAAGCTCGACTGATATCGACAAAACAAGAAGTGCAAGTTTGAGTCATTCTAAAGTGATACCAGACAACCTAAGATATTGAAACCTTCCAAGAAAGATAGCATCAGTGAAATGTACGCAAGTTGAGATCATTCACAGGCTCACAGCAATCAAACTTGACAAATTATAAGGATGTACTTATTTAAATAAAACATATATAAGGACTATTCTTAGCCGCGACATTTCACTACGAAATGGTATGGGTAGGGATGTTCCAGGTCTGGGATGACTGGCTTAGATTGTCACTTTCATTTCCAAAAAGTATTTCTTTTCTTTGTATTTTTGTTATGTCATGTTGTAGCAGGAGTACAGAACTGTAATTTATGAAGGTCCATTACAAGATACCACTCATAGACTTTTTGCTTCTTTCTAAAAGATTATTTTGACATTATTTATGAGAAACAAGACAACCTCCTCCATTATAAGAAGATCTCTATCTTAAAATCACTATCTTCAGTAATAAATCTCTGTATAATGCCTGTTAGAGAAATTGTATCAACCTGAAAAACTTGGTTTCGTAAACAATTGTGAGAGAGTATCGGAATGCTGTTTCTTGTAAAGTCAAGTTGAATATCAACCAAATACATCAGGTACTTTTTTCTTTTCTCTTTCTTTTTTTGTGGAAACGCACATGTATCTGTTTAATTTGGCATATAATCAATTGGTCTTTCATTTTGTCTGTTCCATCTAACTCCTGCTCTTTTGTTTATAATGCAGATGCTTTTATGTGATTTTCTTCTTTTTCTTTTTTTCACAGGTGCTCCTTGAGCATTTGATTTGAGTGGATTCAGCACATTACAAATGTTATATTATTATCATTATTATCATCATTATTATTAAAGAAAAATTAAAGATGAAATGAACTATGATCACTACCTTTTTCTGACAAAACATACACATACAAGGCTTACAACTTACAAGCAATATCAAAAACTGATTATTGAAAAAAATCCTTAAACTACATGTATTTCAAGGTACATGTACATGTAGGCCTATGCTGAAAACCCCCAAAATACTGCAAATCATTTAATACTTCAGAATCGAGGATATAAGAGTGACAGGTACATCTGCACGTATTAGAGTAGTCATGTTTTCATCACTAGATTACATTATCAACGTTCATCTTTGCCACTGATGAAAAATCTCCTATAGCAATTAGTAAATCATTCCTGTTTAAATCCGCACCAACCCTGCCTGGAAACATTTACCTCTTTCTCTCTCTCACTCTATCAAAAATCTTTCTTATCCTTCGTTTCAAGCTGAAAGCACATGCCTGGATGTATTTCCTAACTGTGTTATCCAATTGCTACACATAAGTGATCTAGTGCTGAGTCAGGTAAGAGAGTGTTAAAACTCATCAAGCAGGCCATGAGCAGGCAGAATCTTAGATCTATACATCAAGAATATAAACCAGAATCCTAAAATAGATGCACGATGAAGAACAGCTTCATTGATAAGATACAGCTGTAGACATGAAATATATAAGCCTATAAGTCAAACATATACAGTTGTATGTATTTAAACATATTAGGAACAAAATACTATCACATTATCTAAACAAAATGACTTTAAAATAATTAAAAGTTGAAGTTGAATTTTGAAAAAAATTATCATGCAAAATGTAAGAATAGAATAGCAAGCACGTATTTGAAAAGTATTATATTTCATTTTGAGTACGTAGGCCTTTTCAGAACTTATTATTCTAAATAATGAAATATCACTATTAGTAAATGCATTAATGTCATTTTATTTGCCTTTTGTTCTCTATTATTCCATTAAAAACAACACTAAAACTAAGTACCTCCTTGGTTAAAGTTTCAATCATTCGTTAAAATTCCTAAATTGTACTTTTCAAAAGGGAGCCACAATATGAAAGATTTTGGTTGGATTCATCCATATTCTTTGTATCCCATACCACCTGTTGTGCTTCTGATGAATATGTTTTGGCAACAGATCTGACAAAAGGAAGACTAAACGAGAAAAACAAGGTGGTCCCGAAAAAGGAGACATATTCATGCCAAATTCAAAATACAAAACATGTCAATAATCTTTGTTTGATTAGATTTAGACAGATTTGTTCCTTCTCATAAGGCCAAAGGATAGACCTATACCATCAAACAAATTAATAATTTTGAAATATTATTAGGAAAGTAAAAGTAATTTTTAGATTTGTTAGTATACATGTACATGTAAGCCTAAATTATTTAGCCTATTTTAGGGAAAATTAAAATATTACAAGAACCGGGGTCTGATCGCTTCAACACAACACAAGTATGCATACAACATGTATCATACAAGTATATGTATGTGTATTCTCTTTCATAAGCAATATATGCTAGGTGTTCCACACATTTATCCTAAGTTGCAGGAAAAAATAATGCATGATTTCTCAGAACAAGATCACTGTCCAGACTGCAATAAGGTAGTAAGAGTGAGTTGCCAAATGTGGGCAAATACACACATGATGGATGCAAGATTGTAGAAGAAGGAGATGGATGTTTGAGAGGATGAGTGTTAGAGAGAGAGAGGCAATGACCTAGATGTCATATGGTGTTAATCAGAGTGTTGAAACAAACACTAGAAGATTCCTGGCAAGCAATGATGATTGAAACACACATGGTGACTGAGAGAGAGAGAGAGAGAAAGAGACAGAGAGAGAGCAAAGGAGAGAGAGAGAGAAGATTAACATCATCAAACAAGTTATTTTCTAAAGAGAGGGCTCAAGCAAGCCAGTGTGTAAGATCTTTGTGTAATCCATTGAGCCAATGTATAAAGCTTGAGAGGGGATTATTAAAGCAAACTTGTTGATGGAGTAGAAATATAAAAAACAGAACAAAATCATTTAGGGATTTAGTCCATGATGTTTACAATTCCAAAGCATGGACCTATACATGGGCTATATTACCTCATAAAGTGAAACTATTTGAAAGAAGATATCTCTGGTTGTGATGGTCATATTGAACCCTTGGTAGAAAGCTAATATCACATTGAGAATAACATTTCAGCAGACTTTTGTTTTATTAATAGTTTTATTACATCACGACTGATCTTAGGGATTCAAATATCTCAAAGTTTAGAGAACAGATCAGTGAATATCTTGAATTCAGAATAGGCCATTCAGGAAAGTAAAGTGACAACAAAGAGCACATAATTATGAAAGTCAACATTAGAGATGTTAACTGCTAATATGACTATCCTACAGTCATTAGCTCTGTAGCCCCCCTAATATCAAAATAAAATTAACTAAATAGCAAGATAGGGAATTATTCTCTGTATTCTATTAATGACAAGAAACCCCTGCCTATGTCATTTCTTGGCTCTAGAATGTTGCCATATTCTTCTTTACAACAGCAAATCTACCATTGACTTTGAAGCTGGTAATTTAAATAGATTTGGATGTGAATGGGTGTATGTGTGTGTGTGGGGGGGGGGGGTCACCATGCAGCATCTAGTAGATTTGTCTGTGGGTGGGTTCACTATGAAGCAACTAGTGAAGAATCGTTTATGGAGAGGGTCACTACAAGTGAAGCATCTATAGAATATTTTTTTGTGGGTGGGGCAATCACTGGATAACAGCCAACCTAATTTGTCTGACCTTGTGTGGTTGAGGGGAATAATTCTTCAGATAGTACATGATACCCAAACTCATGTGCTTCCAATTTTGAAGAACACCAGTGGCACAGCACAAACATCCTCACTTGGGCCAACCCCATTTGGAAATAGATAAGAGAAGAGTTATCTCAAATATTGGGACTTCATCTGGACCATAAACAAGCCCCCCCCCCTCCAACTCCTATAACCACATATTCAATCATCTGTAACTAAAACATTTACAAGAAATGTACTCCACAGCAGTTGCTTATAATTGTGTAGTGTAGAATCATTGGTGTCTATTCATAACAGGCCTATATTTTTATTAATAAGAAAACATCTTCCACTATAAAACATGAATGCCAACAAACTATAAACTAAAAATGAAATGATAGAGAAGCATCAGACTGTAATCAGACATACAGAAAATCATGGGGTCCTGTGTAGCCTATATAATTTATGATACAATATATTTCTGAGATTTCAAAACCTAAAATACAGAACCTAAGAAGCATTTCACAACCATTCATTAAACAAACTAACTTTGGTTACATTAAAGGAAGTAGTACCATCACAATTTTAGTCACTGTCATGGTCTTGAATGATTGATGGGGGAAAAAAACATGCATTCTAATGGTATAATTATCATTTCTTCCACTACTTCAACGGCAAATGTAATAGACACAATAATTGTTGCACTTTCAATAACAGAATATTAGTAACAGACGCTCAATTACAATGTTTGTCCCTTTTAATTCAAGAAAATGAAGCGGTAGACGTTCAGGCGGTGCATTTCTCTGACAACAAGATGGTTAAAAGACGTTTCAAAATGATAAGGATCGAAGCCGCGTCCTCAAAGCGAGAGATATCGGCCACCTGTTAGCCGCCCTAACCAGCCCAACCATTATACGACAGAGTCTGCTAACTTTGAAGATCTTCTTTGGAATCTAGATAAATAAAGCAGACGACAGAGCTGCTGCGCGATTTCTAATAGTTTAGTCTGCCTAAACACTCCAAAACTCCTTCATTATGCCAATAAGAATAAACGTATCACTTCATAACAGACAAACACACCTTGGAAAGTACTTTTAACAACCTCATTCTCTCTCTTTTCTCAAAGTTCGTTCAATTTTGCTGACCTAGCCATCCTGATGGACGACCGTCAAGATCCCAATTTTAACGTACTTCCTAGCCGCTACTTACCCGTGGCAGAGTACACGATCGACAGGATCGAAACGGTGCACGTGAAAACGACAATCCACTTTGAAATCATTTTTCCAGCATCTGAACTAGCACCTAAAGTGTATTATTCCAATGAAATCCGTGGCATGGATTATAAATTACGGAATAGTTATCCAATAACGACTTCAAAAATTGAAATCATGGGGTTATATCCATTGAAATGCAGGTAAGTTTAGTCTTCGCACGTAATCATTATGCTATCTGAATACAAGAGTAATACTCATTCTCTATGGCCGATCGACGCGCACGTATAGAGTGAACGTAACTATATTCCGTACGGATGGACTGACTTATCAATGTATCATCAGAGCACGAGAGCGCGAGCGGAAACAGTTCATCAACCAAGAAAAAGTATTTACTTGCTCTTCCATGTAGCATGTATACACCCACTGTCGATTATCAATATTATATCATTTTGAGACCGTTTGAAATGCAAAATAATTATTTTGCTGCATAACATTACCAGATATTTATTGAAAATTATTATGTTGGATTATGAAATACCCCATTATTCTTAAATTGGTCGAGAAAGATCTAACAATTTAGTTCCAAACTTTTCGAAAAAGGAGTCCAGAAAGTACTTGTAGCGTCAAATGTGGGCGGGGCATATATTAAGTCAATCATCTCAAAGTTTTCTTGAGCTGAGGAGCGTGCGGTTCTCGTGCCGTGCGCGTTCCCAGCAGCGGGTGGCAAAATAACAGGATTTCGCGAATAATGACTGACTCATAAACATTCTGAGATATATCAAAGAAGAAATGACAGTCCATGGTTCTTTCAACACATTACACATTACTACTACTAATTGTGTTTTGGGCCCGTTTTCCTTTGTAAAAATCTGTTCTTATCAAAGTTTATTCCTTGTTAAACTGTGGAGCAATAATTAAAAATAGATCTATGTAGACATAGTCTATTTATGATGATAATGATTATGAGGATAATGTTTATAATGAAACGACGAATCCATCATCAGTATACGTCGGTTCATGATAATTATCTACGACGAACTTGAACTCGATCACCATTATCATCAACGCCATGATCATCGACATCATCCTAATCATCATCATCATCATCATCATCATTACCTTCACCTTTTCCCCTTCCCCTCCCTTCATACTTTTTCAAATATAATGCACAATGGAAATTGAGCGAAGCATTTCATATGCTTATCTTCATTCAGACACTCATCCCTGGGTGTATTACATTACAAACTTCAACTACAAACCTAATCCACAAGAAGAGAAGAATCTACGAATGGCATAAGATAGTCAGTTTTGACTGAATTGCCTTAAAACATAATCTAACAACAACAACAAGTCGTTTGGTCATTATTATTCTGCACAGAAAGACAAGAGTCCGCTATAAGTCACAGTTTTGAACCGCTAGAAACGATTCTTAGAAATTTACATTTAATCACATTTTAACGAGCTAGTTAAGTCGATAAGAGATAAAGGATTATTAATAAAGGGAGGTGTTAAGGTTACAAAGGAATAAGCTGCTCATGACATCCATCCTGAAAACCATTTTCTTGGATGAAAGGAACTATTGGATCAACTTCTTCTATAAAGAAAGGCGCTTTAGCAAAAAGGTGTTAATTTGTACATCAAAGAAAGAAAAGCTCGATTAAAAAAAAACGTTTTGTGTCGAAAAGCGTTCCAGTAAGTACGATTTTATGAACGAATGAAAACTTGATTCGTGTTTATAAGCTTCCAAGGGTAAACAATTAATGAACCTAATTCGTCGTTTCCTGTTCTATTTTAAGGGACCATAAATAAGTACAATATAAATACACCTTGCAGGAGCATTCTGAGCATGCAAGCGAATGACGGTGGTGTAGCTCCACGGTTATGCATGAATAACAAAAAAAACTGTGTGTGGACTTATTTATTGTTTTTATCATAATCATTTTAAATGATGATAAAAACGAAATACTTAATTACTACTACTAATAATAATAACAACAGCAGCAACAACAACAATGATGATGATATGATAATAATGATGATATAACAACGACAACCATACTACTACTACTACTAAAAACAATAATGATAATTATGATGACAATAATGATGATAATTATAAAACAACGACAACAATAATATCAATAATAATAATAACAGTATAATAATAATGATAGCAAAATCGACTGCTTCTTATGAAGCGCTTTACTAAAAAAAATGCACGCAAAGCGTTTACGGTATTACACCGGTCACTAGATTCGATTACTATTCCACACATTACAGTGCACATTCTCCACTCCTTTGGGAGCATTCCAGCTATAGTCGCCTTTTAACGAGCGCGCACAATATCGATCCAATCACATTGACCTTCACATCCTAACGGGTACCCACTCAGCACCTGGGTGGAGAGGACCAATGTAGATAAAATGCCTTGCTCAAGGACACATTAAGTGCCATGTCGGAGCTCGAACCCATGCACGACCTCTGCATTCTCAATCAAGTGATTAACCACTCGACTTTGAGCTGCAAAATAATATGCGACCCAACTATTCCCTTTTTTATAAGTTTGCACGTTATTAATTAACTTACAGCTTTTTCTACATAATTCATTCTAATATAAACTATTTTACTATAATGTACCTTACTTCCTCTTCAAATCTTAGTTAGTGATAACGAAATAGATTTGTTTTATACAGGGGTTGTAGAAAAAGATATTATTTTATTAGCAGTAATTATACTTAGGGTGACTGAAACATTTATTTAGGGGGAATATAATTTGTAAAACAAATTTTAGTACAGAGCAAATTGGAAATCAGCTCGCAAGATACGTCACAGAGTTCCTAATTAATTTTGTGTTTGATTATTCACAACTTCAAAAGTTCATAACTTTCTTATTTTGTATCAGATTATACCTAAACTTTCACTGAACTGTTCCTCTTATATTTTTTAATTATTAAAACCGAAGTTATATCTGGGTGGACTTCCCAATTAAACTCAATTACGCTTTTTTTTGGGGGGGTATAGGTACTGCTAAATGTTATTGGGTATTTGCTAAACAATTTCCAGATTTGAAATCCCCCCTAGAGGCATTGGCGAATCGAAGAATCACTTCCCCCCCCCCCGCCCCTCCCCGCGGGCCCGCAACAATCAGGCATACCATACACAACACAAATAAAAGAATGTAATCAAATTTGTATTATGTGCCCCCCCCCCCCCCCCCCCCCCCTGGCATGACATGTAGGATATCCTTTTCGCGTGACAGAAAATGTAAGACAAAAATGTTCCAGAGAAACAACCCCACCTGCGATAAAGAATCCTGTCGGGCCAACCCAGCTGTTGCGACGAAGGGGGGGGGGGGGGGGGGGGGGGGGGGGGTACCCTCCTACCATTATCATTTGCAAATACGGAATGTTCCTGAGTTAAAGTCTATCTCCCCTACCTCCGGTCATGTGCAAATATATAATCCCCTATTTTCTATCCTTTCCCCTATCATTTTGGAGGGTTCGCCAATAGGGGTGTGACAGAGATTAGGACCCTAATTCTGTTTGTGCAATTTGAACATTGGACCATGGGCAAGTTGACGTCACGTTTTTAGTCCAGAGCAGAAAGTGGAAAGAACGGATCTCAGCAATAAAGGCATCAGGACGTTACGTAACATTGTTGTGTTTGTCATAATTATTGAAAGGAACAACAAGAAAAACAATCAAAGGAGTATCGAACACAATCGCAAAGATTTGAAATCAAAAATATCTAAAGGCTTGTGCGTCACCTAACTATATGAAAATGACATAAGGCCTAAAGAAGAACAGAAAGATTTTGTATTGACCTTTATGGCCCGGTCCCACTGGCCGATGGACACAACACGTATGCATAAAGGACACAGCGGACGAGCAAAATTTCGCGGGTGGCTCCATCCGTTTTCATCCGCTCCAGAAATGGACAAAATTTGCGAAAATTTGCGAAAACAGAACGGAAAATAACGGACGTGGGTAGTATGTAGCGGGGATGTTAAACGGATGTTCATCGGAAGCCTAGCGGATGAAAGAGGATGGAAGTGGATGACAGCTTTGAATATTTTATATACGAGATGCATACGCTTACATCCTTTCTATTTCCGTACTACTAACGATGTATAGACGTTCCGTGTACCTTATCTTTCCTCCCTCTTTCCGTTTTCAGCTGCAGCGGATGTGAGTTGCGAGGATGCCCAGAGGATGCAGAGAGGATACAGCGGACGTTTAACGGATGATAACGGACATAGAACGTTTGTTGCTCGTATTTGTCGCGGATTTACATCGTACACGGCGGAAGTTCATCCGTTCTAAAAGTTTTGTACAGCTCAAAACTTTTTGCGCGGATGAAATCACAGTGGACGGATGCTCGATGGATAGAGCGTATGAAACACGTATGCAAAGAGTACACAACGGAAGCATAGCGTTTTCCAACGGATGGCAAGATTTTTTTACGCTTTACATCCTCTTTGCATCCGTAAGTGCAGTGGGACCGGGCCTTAAGGTGCCAAAACATGGGTCGGTCGGTCGGATTTTTTTTTTTACTCACTCTTTGGGCTATGTTTTTCAGTTTTGAATGCTCTAATACATTTTTTCTTCTAAAAAAACGGTTTAATTTTTGTTTTTAAAGCCGACCGTATATTTCAAGATTTTAGGGTCGATCGCAAAGGGCAATACAACATCTTCTTTTTTAGGCCTAATGACGTAATGCGATGGGATAACGAAACTGCACTTCAGTTGATTTCTTGTGCGATTGTGTTTGCTTGTTTCATTTTTGTACTGGGGCAGTTGTCCCCGCCACTCATATTCTCCTATTTGAATGAAATAGTGATAAGATCTTTACGTCATTGGTCCATGAAAATAAATTTTAAATAAGAACTGTTACTGTGAATATCTCGTTTGAATGTCTGCCCCGTGCAACAGCCCAGGGTTGTCGGCCTACTCGCGTGTCGCTTTATCCCCGCCGCGCGCGCTCGACAGGAAGGAAATCATGACGTCACAACCCCCGTTTGTGCCTCACATTAGTTTACTTTCACAAAGCAAAATGTACACACATTTCTACTTTGAATATCAATCAAAGTACAAACTTCCGGATATAAATCACTCTTACACTAAAATGTCATAATAATGTTGTTGGAAAAAGAAGTTTGGTGGCTGCTTTTCAAGTGGAGGACAACTTTAAAGAGATTTACGGAGGCAATATTTCGTAAGGAATATCAGAGGAGCTGAGAAAGAGACTAACGATACTTTGGTAACGGGACGCGCCGCCAAATAAAAAATAAAATAACCCACATCTCTCGTGAAAGTCTATACCAACAACAAAAAGTGGAAAGGGGGGAAAAAGTTTGATTTTGATATGCACAGATGGTTGGTGGAGATAAGATCGCCGTCGCGATTCATAAATAGGATGCTATTGCGGTTGGGAAGTCAATCGGGACCAGTATTTAGAGCGAAAAAGATTTCAGAGACTGGATTCGGGTGCATGGTGTTTGGTAGAAGGTTTGGTAGACACCATAACTTTTGTTTGTCGGGGTGGGTTTGTTACCCCAGAGAGGGGAGCATGGGGTTGAATTAGCATTGACCCTAATCCTCCAATTTTGAGAGGTCCTTTTTATGATTGCTTTTTTTCTTCCTCACTCGACAATTCCTCTACATTATCCCCAACCCCCCCCCCCCCTCTCTCTCTCTCTCTCTTCAGTTTCTTATTTTCACTACCCATTCTTTAGATACATGTCAACAGAAAGGGGGCAATCGAAAAGTCATGGGGCCTTCATTTGGGTCTTTCTGAAGGAAACGTGCCAGCGGAAAACAACGATGTTTGCCCTTTTCAATGGTCGCACTTTCCAAGACCAACATATTTTATTATCTTAGTTTGTTATTATCACTCGTCGTATTTTGTTTTATTTCTTCTTATCCCTCTCTCTTTCTCTCTCTCTCTCTCCCTCTCTCTTTCTGTTAAATCATTTCATTTATACTATTTTATAGGAGAATCTGTTTCAGAATAAATACCCGACCCCCTTTTTCTTGCCCTCACCAGTGGCGGATCCAGGGGGGGGGCCCGGGGGGCCCGGCCCCCCCCCCTTGAGAAAAAATCATGTAAAATCACGCGATTTTTACCTTTTTTGGGGGTTGGGCCCCCCCCCCTGGCGCTCAAGGGGGGGGTGCAAATTAAAAATTTTAGAGGACCAAAAAAAAAAAAAAAATTGCTCACTACCCCCCCCCCCCCCCCCCCCCCCCCCCCCCCCCCCCCCCCACTGAGCGACTTTTCGGCTGGCTGAGTCGTTGCGATTTTTTTTGGGACTTCAAAAAAAAAAAAAAAGTTGGGCCCCCCCCCTAAGAAATCCTGGATCCGCGCCTGGCCCTCACTATAGACCCACCCCTCACCTCTCTCTCTCTCTCTCTCTCTCTCTCTCTTTCTTTCTGTCTTTCTCTATCTTTCCCTCCTTCTCCTTCTTCTCTCTATCTTTCTCTCTGTGTCCTTTTTTGTCTTCATTTTAAAAACTATTATTGCATTTATTTTTACATCTCAAAACAAATATATCAAATCCATTTTAGTGGCAAGGATGTTATAGTCTTATGAAACATCATGTATATCCCGCTGTTTCTTTTCCAGGGTGATCCCATGGGACATTGGCATTGGGTAATGACCTTCGTCGAGTGTAAACAGATGCTAGAAAATTACAGCTCGAATCGGTAAAGGGTCATGACCTTGCCGTGACCCCTGACCTAAAAGTGTGCGCGTGCCGATCAAGGGTCACGTGTCTGGCGGAGGTGGAACAAGTTTATTGATTTAGAAGGGGTGAAGTACAAGTTATGCCTCTCTTATGTGATTAGATGTAGTTTTAGATTTTGAAAGGGTTGAACAGATTGAAAAGATGTTAACAGACAGGATAGGATTATTTTTTTTGTAACCAATCTTAACGATAAATCCTGTCCCCGCCTCTAAATAATTTACCATGAAAATCCCAAGCTTTTCAAGGCGGGGAGAATTGAGTACTTCATCTCCGATACAATATTAGATTCTTTATTTCTTTTTTTGTCAGTAGCTTTGCTCGCACGTTTTAAATAATCAGGTAAGTAATATTCGGATTTATAAAAAAAAAATACGTAAGAACTAACGTGGAAAAGTTATGCCTTCAGTCCAAATCCTTGTGTTTTCTTATTTTTTCACTCCGCAGTTATCATTCTTGTATAATCATGGCTAGTTTATGTGTGTTTTGCAAATAATCAATAACCAGGGCTACGAGTTTACCTCTTTGCTATTTTATTAATGTTGTCGTTTTTTCTTTTCTTTTTTCTTTTTCTTTTATTTGGGTTTTTTAATATTTTTTTAAAATAATTTAGCCGCTTTAAATGTTAGGTTTAAAAGTATAGGTGTTCTCACAGGAGCTACGGTATAGGTGTCGTGAGGTGTCGGACCAGGTTCTTTTAAAAAAGGGTCCTTGATATTCTTCAACTACCGGCATGGCTTGAAAATCTCAAATTGTCAAAAATAATTCTGGATTAGCTTTCAAATGATTTTATATGGAGGTGTCAAATTCCCATACCCCCTCTAGCGATGCCCCTGATAGCAAGAAGGAGCACACACTTAACTTTCACTTTTGAGCAGTAATTTGGATTTCATATGTTTTTTGAGATATGTGGGATAGGGAAGTGTACGTGATATTGGGTTCAACGTTTTCTCTCTCTCTTTTTTAGAAACGGACAAACGTGATCTTTTCACATCGGTGTAATTCTAAAATAATTAATTATTGACAATGCCCTTGAAACAACGTGACTATTTTGACTTCCCTCCAACATGGTTGATCACAATCCTCTGCTTTAAAACGATCATTCAGGTATTATATTCTGTTTGGGGACCTTGCTCTAACAAGCCCAGCTTCTATAAGGTCTCCTCTTTCTTTCATGTTCAGAACATGATCTTACATAGCATTTCTTTAGTTAATAACAAGAGTTGTATGTTGAACGTTACTATTGCGTTTGTTATATTGATAATCTGCTCTTCCATCAGTTACTTTATTTGAAATTATATTAACTATGAACTATCACAGCTGCACAGCAGTGTCGTTGAGTCGGTGTGCACTCCGACCAAACCCCGACCAAATACAGCACAAGTACATCAAATACCAAACCTTCTTCCAGCAATAATAACACTGAATACTTAACACTCGTTAACGATTATCAACGACAAAAATTCTCTCAAAATAAAGGCTTTTCATTTTTAAAAAAATCTATTTCGTCTGTTCATTAAATATCACCATGGCCACGGAGCGCTTCCCGGAGCGCTTCATTGCTATAAACTTCATTATGTTATAATCACGCATCTAAAACTGTCCAGCCATAAAGAGAAGATAACTTCTTAAAAACAAGATCTTCAGTCTGGAGGCTGTCATATTTTTGTTCTCCCTTTGTCTCGATGACTAATTGACAATGTCCAGTTATCCACTACTGTCCAGTCTCGAGACAATTGCTATTCTGAATTACGGAAATAAATAGAAAGGTAAAAATCAAAACGGCAGGTTATTAAGTCTGTCATCGTGGATTTTTATTTTCAATGGCATAAAAATTATGCTGATTATAGCATGGCATTTATATAGAATGATATTACACCGAATATTATATTTATAAGAATTGCTCTTTAGCTGACGTATTCATCTTAAACTTAAAGGTCTATCTATTGTCTAATTATTGAATTGAATTGAAATTTATTGTCCTTTTTAGGAAATTCTTTTTTTCACTGGTTTTACAGTCACTGTACATAATAATACAAAAAGAAATACATAATACAATAATATCAAATGTACATCGTCACAAACATAATAATATTCTGAAAATGATTGTTACATTGGAAACGGAACAATATATACATTGATTGCATAGTTGCCAGCATTTTATTCGTTCAGCGAGTCTGTTTCTTTGTTATTTTAATTTGATATTTGTTTTAATAGTTATATAATTAATTGCCAACATTTCATCATAATGCAACCAAACAGTGACCCTCACCATAATAATATGAAGAAGAAAAAAAATTCTCGCTTGCTTTGCTCTTAGTAATGATTCGCGAAAGTTCATGCTCCGAAATATTATGATTTACACATCATTTTGCAAACTCATTTTGGTAACGCAAGAAAGGCAGTCTCACTATATAACAGGCGCGGATTCCGTCGCCCCCCCCCCCCCACCCCTGGCAACAAAAACACGTAAAATAACGTAAATCTAACCTTTTTTTAAACAACAAAATATAAATGCCCCCCCCCCCCCCAAAAAAAAAAAAAAAAAAAAAAAAAATAATAATAATAATAATAATAAATAAATAAATAAATAAATAAATATATATTTTTTTTTTTTTTTTTTTTTTAGTAATCACTTCACTCCCCCCCCCCCCCCACTTAGCGAAATTTTTGGTCTACAAGATTTTCAAATTTCGGGGGGCAAAATGAAATAGTTTGTTTTGAGTGCTCTCTAAATAATGATTCGAGCACGACTTAACAGGGGATATAATCTGTATTTGAGTTAAATACAACAACATTGATAGGCCTACAACAAAAGTGCAAATTTGAGAATAAACAAATGGGACTAAAATACGTAAGGATGACTTGTCAACACAAACCACAATCATAGTATAAGGGTGCTGTTGATATGTTCATCCAAAGTTGTGAATAGTCATTGTCTGTTGTTGCCTAGCAACAATGAGATGATAGAATTTCTTTTCTGTCGAGGTCAGGGTTTTATAAATCTTTTGTCTTATCCTATTTTACAACCCAGGTCGCTTACGAAAGTATATCGATGACTCATTGCTTACGCATTATCAAGTTGTGAAAGAAAGACAAATGTTTGTGCATGTAAAGAAATCTTTGTAATCTGAACATTCACGCACTAAAAATTGATGTCAGGTCGATTCATCCCTGGAAAGGGAGGTTAAATCTGATTTTAAAAAATTTAAAGAATGACGGAGGTGAGGTGTAATATCTCCTTGTGCATGGTGGGCGTATCTACATGGGGTTAGGCACGTGTCATCCAATCGAATGATGAAAAGAAGAGGGAAAAGAAAGAAAAGAGAGAAAGGGAGAAGGGTAAAATGACAAGAAAAGACCTGAATCACCTTCGACCCCCTTCCCCATGCCTATTCAGCAGCCTTGTAAATTCACATTTCATTTCCCGAGTAAGGCGGACGCCCCCAATCATTGTAGTGCCCCCTCAATGGATGGAATCACACTATATCACTGCGTGTGCAGATCTTTGAGAAGGAATTTCAAAAGGAAAGAATGCGCATACGATGATAGTCAAGTTACATACTTTTGATTTTGCTCGACTTATCGTTCTTTATCTCCGTCGGAAAAGGAAATCTAGAATTCTAGATATTATCAACGTACGGGTCAGATTTTTTTTTTTGTAAAGGCCTATATCATTCAACAAAAGCCTGTTATTTTCTTCATTTTATCTCCGAATACCCTAGTTATTTGGCTACCTACCAACTATGGGAAATCTTGAACATACGGTAGTAGTTTCCCGCCGTTTCCATGAAGAATGTACCCGAAACCTTTGGCAATAAGAGCTGATTTTGACGGTCTAAATCCCACAGATTTTTTTCAAAGTGTCACGATGCATCTTGTTTAAACAAATCGCGGAGATTTGGGGGAAGTCATCCCTCAAAAGGGCCTGTTTTTAAAGAGTATATGCTGGAGCTGGCGGCTAGGTTGGCCCCCGATGTCAAATATGCAAAAGGAAAGAGAGGGAGAGAGAGAGAGAGAACTAGAGAAAGCAGAGGGGTGGTATTAAGAGTCAAAGAGAGAGAGAGAGAGAGAGAGATAAAGAGAGCCAGAAAGAGACAACCGAAGAGGATCCAATACATACCATAAATGGAATAAAGTCGAGCATAATGAGAAACTCCATTCACATGACTGTTACAATAATGTCAAATATTTTGGCGGGAAAGCCAGATATCAGAAGAATTTTTTTTTCTTCCCGATTTGCTCAATTGGGAGCTAGGCCCGACAGCTGAGCTTTTGGGACCAGCCCAGCTGTAAATTGGCAGTTTAATAAATAAATTATGAAAGTATAATTGATTGAAAGGTCTTTCAAAAATTAACTTAAAGGCAGTGTTAATACCCTTTTTATTTTTTTATTACCTGTATAAATAATGTTCTGATTATGTAATATATCATTGTCATGTTCACACATTTCAATAGTCTTTAGTTGATTGTTTAAAATAGTTGTGATCGTGTTGTAATATGACAAGTTTGACAACTATGGATATTTTCATGGTATGCAATTAGTATATTGGTATAATAATTGGTACATAATTGGTTATAATTTTTTGTTGTAATCAGTGAAATCAGTAAAATTCCCCTATCGGTCCTGTGTGCGTGAAGAACGTCAAAGAAAGCATCCTTGTTGCTTCAGTAAAGCGAGACAAGGTCGATAATAATTGCGTGTCTAGACTTTATATATTAATCATAAGAGGACAAACAGTAATTTTACGATGCTTTATAATGACTCCCTGGGGGAACAGCTAGATGAAAACAGTATCTGGTCATAGTCATCGGTGCATGAGAGCCATGTAGCACTCATCTTTAGATGGCCCAAACGATACAAATATTAATTATACATACTAATAAATTACCACAAAAAAATAATAGAAAAAAAGAGGAAAATTAGGGCGTTTTATTAATCAATAAAATATTGTGGGTCATATAGATAGCAGATATTTATGTCTTGGTTTGGGGAGAGAGGAGAAAATGCCTATACCTTCACAATACCCTTTTTTTAAACCAGAAATTGCGATCTTTAAATAATTTGATGCAGAAAAATTAAGACACTTTGATCATGACAGCTAAGTTGGTACCCGATTGTGTTTGCACCCAAATCCTAAACATTTTAACTTTATGCATATACTTTTTATTGGTTTGAAGAGCGATATATTTTTTCGTTTAAATTTCCTTGCAATATTTTGAAATGCTTTGAAGTTGTTTTCCTCTCTTGAAAATCAGGCGCGGCTCTAATTGTCCATGTTTCCCCAAAGTGCCCCTTTTTCTTAGGAAAAGTGTTTAACTTTGTAAGAAGTGGCCCTTTTTACATAGGGAAAGTGCCCCTTTTACTTTGACGAGTGCCCCTTTTCCTTCGACAAGTTCCCATTTTCTTTTGCAATAAGTAAAAAGTCCTTATTGGTACTATGTCGGGAAACAAATCACATCCTGATTCTTAAAGATAACACCTGGAAAGAAAAAAAAAGTATCGGTACAAAACAAACTGCCAGAAAAAGAAGTATAAAACTGTACCTCGAATACGTATTCTGTTAGTCCTAGAACACGCATAGTAGCCCTATATGTGAAGGCCTTTTTCCCCACCCTCTTTTTAAAGCATTGAAATTCTCGCATATAATTCGCTTTGTAGGTTGCCCTATTCGTGTATTGAAAGTGCAATTAGACAAATGACGAAGGTATATGGGAGGGTCGTTTCCTTTTCAATTAATTTATTTATGCTTTGTCAGAAAGATCTGAGTAGTTTGTTACGTAACTAATTAAAATATGCCAGCTATTGATAACATAATTAAATATCCATCTTCCCTATTCGTTGATGCCATGTTACAGATGACCACGCATAATTAATTAAATAAACCTTTTTCTATTCATTATGCTATGTCAGGGTGCTAAACGCAGTGGCCTAATTACCTAACACTTACTGTTGGCAGCTTAAGAATAAATGATAATAATAAAAGAAAAAACTATCATAATTAGTAACTGAGTAAAAGATTTTATCGGACTATCAAAATAATAATCATATTTCACAAAAGCGTACAATTTGTAAATCTGCATTGTTTTAGTAAAGTCATTAACATTAGCAAGTTTTAACAAATAGAAACGAACTAGATAATGGCAGAGTGGTCTTGTGGATAAGCGATTGCTTTATACAATGCAAAGATGATGAGTTCGATTTCCATGTTACTATACTTTATCCTATTTTTTTAATCCATAATATTTCCTTTATTCCTTCTTTCCTTTATTCCATTAACCTGTCATTAATGAATGAACTACAATACTTGGAACCCAGTGTGGGACAATCCTCGGGCAAGCTTTCAGGTTGTCAAGAACAAACTTTGTTTAAAAGTAAGCATAAACTGTGAATATGTTAGTAAATCAGTCTATTGAATACCCAAGATTCCCATTCAATTGATTCCAAATTAGGGAATATCACACTGACATACTGAATTAAATAAACAAGTCATACGTTATGCTATGCCAGGGAGCTACGCAGTGGCCTATTGGCATAACAATTCATGTCGGCAGTCTAACAAAAGTAAATGATGATAATATAAAGACTCACTATCATATCAGTTACTGATGTAAACTATTATGGCCAATCTTGACAACATCCGACAATAAAAATAATCATCATCATGTATCCCGAAAACATAAAATCAGTAATTCAGCATTTTTTAGTAAAGTCATTGACATCAGAAAGCAAATAGAAGAGAACTAGAATGTATCAGTTGTAGGCAGAGTGGTCAAGTGGATAAGTAATCGCTATACAATGTGGATATAATATGTTCGATTCCCACCTACTCATATACCCTGTTTAGTTAGTCCATAATATTGAATTGACAAAAATATTCTTTAAAAAAGAAAGAGGTGAGAAAAAATATTGGATTTTTATCAAGTATCGATCCGAAAGCGTAAAATTAGTAAAATCCTAAAGAATGGAAACATAATTTTCAGCCTGCAAGAAAGTCCGTCCACTGTGGCCTTAGTTTAGAAGTAATATTTGCAAAGAAAGGTTTTTAATTTGAAGAAAAAACTGCAAAGGTGGTACATAGATTTCAAATCAAGAAGAATTCAGAAATCAGCTCAGCATTTCATAACTTAATGGAACTTTATAATATTAGGCCTACAACTAAAGAAGTGTAAAATATTTTTGTTCTGCCAAGGTTGTGCACATTGAACAGTAAACTGAGAGAATTTCAGTTTAAACTTTTGCATAGAATAGTTTATACAAACCATCGTTTGCAAAGATTTAAATTTTGTGCAAAAGGTTTGTGTTCGTATTGCAATATTTTGGAGGAAACCTATCAACATGAATTGTTTTAATGTAATATAATTTTTTTAAATGTGCTGATAAACTCAATTTACCAATTCTAAAGAAACTGTCTTGGAAAGAAATTCATATTGGAATAAATGGGAGTAATATGAAAACAGAGCAATTACTTAACCACATTGTGATTTTGATTAAATGAATGATTTTCAATAGCAGAGAGAAGGGGGAGCCTCGAAATGCAGGCACGTAGCCACGGGGGGGGGGGGGCACGTGCCCCCCTAAAATGTTCAAGATCGGTTGAACTTTTTTAGACCCCTTTTTTTTTACCTCGATCGATTACATATATGTGCCCCCCCCCCCCAAACATCGAACTCTGGCCACCTGTCTGTCGAAATGTAAATGAAGTAAAAGATAAATTTCTCAAAAATAGGAAAGAGAAACAAAACTTGGAAAGGGATACTCTTTTAATTCACTTAAAAAAATGGGAGGCCTTGGAAGGTTTTGTGTGATATAAATTAACTTAAGAGAAGCAACTTCCCAGCCTTCTATCTCAGCAGTCTTTCTTTGGTTTGTGTTTTTTTTTTTTAACCTTTATCTCTCTCTCTGGGGGAGTTTTTCTCTTTTTAGAGGAAATACTGTATTTTTTAAAATTTAAAATTTTCTTATTTGACAGACTATAATATTTCATTATTTGTTTTGTTCACTTCAATAGGTTAAGCGTTTTATTATTATATTATTGTTTAAACTAATAAGGAAATGTATGAAAGAGTTGTTTTTGTTTGTTTAGCAATTGATGTAAATTAAGAATTATATTTTTGAATTATATTTTGATTATTCTGAATGTGATGTCAAGTCAGTATGATGTACCTGTAAATAGAACGACTTTGATTATAAAACATCTTATAAATAAAATTAAAAAAGTAAAGCGGCATTATGTTTGTATAATCATTGACATCAGAAAGTGTTAATAATTCGAATCGTATCATGCCTTTTGAAGTTTAGATATAAATAATGTTTTCAGTTATTATTCGAGACAATGGTTTCACTTTTGATATTTCTAGAAACAAAACAAGCAAACATGGTACAACCGTGGGTACAACCTTTGCAGTGATTATTTGCGCATGCGCAGTGTATCATTACTAAGCAAAATGGCAGCAAACATGGTAAGCACGGGAGAATTTTTAGTTTTTATTGTGATAGATGTTATAATCTGTGTGCAATTCAATTGTGTATGAACGCATTATTTGTGTTGATTGAGGTATTTTACTGCTATTGAGCTATGGATTTACAAGAAAATTATCGATTTTCGGTGTGAAAAGCTAAAGTTAATTTCTGTGGATTTATCATTGTAGTCCCATCATATTCATTTTAATGTGAGTAAAATCTGTTAATTCAACCAAACGCGTATGCGTGCCGTTAGCTGTTGCAGATACTTAATTTGTTTAATGGATTAATTCTGTTTTAAAGAATGAATTAGACATGGGGAAGATTGAATTTAACAGCTAGACTAATTGGAAAGATATACATCTATCCTAGATCTAGTTTTCATTTGAAATTGAATTGCAAGGCAAGCTTGAAAATGAAGTTGAGCTGCAAATTTGCAGATGATCAGATGTTTTATAAACAGAGAGAGAGAGGGGGAGAAGGGGAGAGGATGGTGAGAGAGAGATAGACAGGGGGGGGGGACAGACACAGGGAGCCTATATGCCCATCACATAGAACTTTACTTTAATTAGGGAGGCGTGCGCTCCGCTCAGTCCAAACCATGGTTACATAGCGTAACAACTGCACATAAATATGCATTCGGACCGCGTACAATGAAGTCAATGCACATTATATTGAATGAAGGTATGGCTAGCAGATCGTGCTCCCAAACCCGGAAGTGAATACACGTTATAGTCAAAAGCGATATCGCGGAGACAACGTGCTCAGGTTTTGCGCATTCAGCTTAGCAACATGCGTACGCTATGCATACGCTTGCATATTGCGCGATGGAGCTGTTTGGCTAAATTTAGCAAAACAACATAAATCTGCGTTAACGTCTTTTTCATCGAGTCTGACCCAAAAGCTATGAATATTTTGAAGGGGCTGTATCTTTTGATAGAAACATCGGTGAGTCTTGAAATTTGAAATGTATTATCCTGATTACATTTTTTATTCAAAAAAACAAAAACAATTGTGAAAAACAATCCCAAATTGAAGATTGAAAAATCGTCCAGACACCCTAATAATAGCTGCACAGTGAGCTGAGTTAATGCCAAGTAATGCGCTCCCATGCATTAGCTGATCGCTTGAGCGCTTTTGACTTAAAGGGGCATGTTCCCGTATTCCAGAGGGCGTTCAAAATACGTACCCGCTGGCGGACGGTGCTAGCTGCCTATTGACACCAACAGAATACAGCTCTAACGCAGATGGCATATCCAAATGCCCGCACAATGCCGATTATCGCATACATGTGCCAAAGTAATACCAATCGCAGTTCAGCTCTAAGATTCGGCTTCTGTTTCCACCCACTTTCGTGACGTCACGATTGGCAGTGATCAGCTGGCTTGGGGAAAGCAGGCCAGGCCGCGCGTACTTTGATTGACAGCTGTATGCAAATTAGAAGTCCATCTTCGGAACCAAGATGGCGATGACTAGAGCAGCGATAACTACACTGGCGGGAACGTGCCCCTTTAAGTGAGAGAGGGCCCTCTTAAGCAGAGAGCGCAATGACATCATTGACCATGCAAAACCATACCAAACACACTGACACGTCATGCTTATACAGATGACGCACTTTACACATAAATTATACAATAGATAAATCAACAAACATTTCAGTAAAACTTGCCCAGTTTGTACCTTAAATATGAACAAAAATGGGAATTTTTCAAAATTATGAAAGGCTTAAACTTATATAAATTAACTAATTTTTTAAGGGTGCTGAAAAAATTGTACAAAAATCAAGGTTTGACAGGAATATTATGAGTTTGGTATCAGATCAAACAGAAAATCGCAAGCTTTTTCCTCGCACTAATATGTTATAATGTTGAGTGAAAAGTCAGCCAGCGATAGCCAATCAGAAGGGCCCTTCTTGTGGCAAATAAGGCTGGGACCAGTCTAGTATAAAGCGCATACATGGATGTTCGACTATTGAAATTAATTTCAAGCCACTAACAACACTCCGGTGTATGAGGAGCGTGATGCTGCTGACTTCCTTGGATATTTTACAAGTCCATGATTCATTCAGAAGAAAAACTTAGCGAATCCCACTGCATGTCCATTATTTTGTAATTGTTCTTTGTCAAAATGCTGCTAACAGAGTGGCGATCGTGCAGTGATTTCAAACTCGTCATGCCTTTGGAGCAATATCTTTGATTCCTTCCATTTGTTTTGTGTAAAAAAAGTTATACAACTTCTTTAAACCTTTATTTTTCTACCTGTATCTACCTATTATTGCTTAAGTCCTCTAGACAAAGCAGACCATCGAGAACATAAAAGTCACAAATGTGCTTACCCCCCCCCCCCCCCCCCTCCCCTGGAACCCCTCTATCCTCTAGCTCACGCACATAATCATCCTCTCGCAGCGATCTTGACTGCCTACAGGTAAGTTACTGTGCACCAAAGAGTTTTTCACTCTTGGCGCATTCTGGTACCTTTTTGCTATTAAATTACTGTTCCTTTTTGTTTTCGAACACTCTAGGTTCAGTTTTTTACCTTAGTCGCATTTTCGTCTGGCAATAAATATTGATAAAAATTTTGCAGAGCGATCCTCGTTTTAGTGCTTGCCCCACACACGGTCTTTCCAGTTAGCTGAGGCGTTCCGCTGGGTGTGTCCTGACTGGACCCAGTTACCCTTGTCTGGTGTAATCCTTTCTCTCCGGGCCTTTTTCCTGTTGATGGCTAGGCTCCCATCTCCCACTACCCTTGCTACTTCTCCAAGGGAAGAGTTGGGAGCTGGATCGGGAGGCTGTGTCAAAACACTCTTTGATCCTGGTTTCTCTTCAAGTAAGACTCTTCGTATTGCCTTTCTCCCGGGCAGAGAAGAGAATCTCTTCACGTCCCCTGTATCTCCCCGGGTCATTCTTGTGGAGAGAGGCGTGGTGTGGGGCTTCTATTTAAGCCCTCATCATCGCCTAAACCAGTCGCCCTCGTCTGGACCGATTGTAGTTTCCCAACCCTCTTGGTGACCTCTCCCCAGGATTTGGAAAAGGTGCATACTCAGAATACAGGCAAGCCTTGATCCAAGGTCCGGAGTAATAATATTGCTGCCAAGCGCTTAGAGTTATTGTAGACCTATGAAGCGTTATATAAAGACTGATTGTTATGGCTAATTTTCCACAGGGGTCTCTTTCAAGATGCGACTTGTTCAATACTGCTAAACTGCCCTCTGGCGTTCTCTTGCTTCCTTCAAAGCCCTTTACCTTAAAGGGAAAGTCCACCCCAGGATTTTTTTTAGCTGACGATATAGACCTAATAATACCATGAAGAATGATACAAGTCTCATTAAAATCCATGATCACATAACGAAGATATATCGACTTTTTTATCGAAAATCAGCCGCCCCCCAAATGCAAATGCGTTACATGGGCAAAAAACGATCGCCAAAAAATAACCGATAGTATCGAAATTGTGACGTATGTTGCGAGCTGCCTTCTTATTTCGCAGACATTCACTTTCGCTCGCGGTACACTGTTATCGCACTGACACGACGAATCATGAATGAAAGTGAAAGCGAAAGTGAATGTCTCCGAAATAAGAAGGCAGCTCGCAACATACGTCACAATCGTTTCATGCCCATGTAACGCATTTGCATTTGGGGGGCGGCTGATTTTCGATAAAAAAGTCGATATATCTTCGTTATGTGATCATGGATTTTAATGAGACTTGTATCATTCTTCATGGTATTATTAGGTCTATATCGTCAGCTAAAGAAAATCCTGGGGTGGACTATCCCTTTAAGGATATTTTGGCAGATGAAGAATTGTTTGCTACGGCAACATTGTTTGCGGCAACGTCTTCCCTGGTCCTCCTGCTAACCTCCTTGGTGGGACACGCCCTTCGCTTTCAACTGTGTTGGTGACAGTTGGTCTAAGCAATAATAGGTTGATACATTGATTTATTGTAGTATATTAGTTCAATCAGAACTGATTTTATTATTTATTATATCCCTCATGTATAGTTTTTTGCATTGGGATTTTACAGAGCACAAAAAAGGGATAATTTCACTATTGATTTTGAGAGAGTGAGAACATTTAGTATTTGGAGTAGTATAGTAAATTCCGGAATCCACTTTTTCCACTGATCACCGATATTTCTGGGATCGATATCTAAATTTTTAATTTTGGGAGAGCAACGAGCGCGCAAGCTAAGTCCCCAGCATGAAGTTTTTTTCAGTGCAGCCGGTATGGTGTGCAAAGCCATCGAAGAGTTCTGGCGCGGCGTGCGCGTATGATAGCGCATTGAGAAAACCAGCTGGAAAAAACATAGTTCAACAAATAGGCTGCCGACTATCCCCGTTTTCACCTGTTAAATGTGGAAGAATTGTTGAAATTTAAGGAAGGAATTGACAGCAGAAACACGAAGAAACAGATCAGGTACGGTCTTTCTATGTTTCAGGATTTTTGTAAGGAAATAAAAGCCGATTTTGATGATGATCTTGTTGATAACGAACCGGGATAACGAAGCCCTAACCTCCTTCTCTCGCAATTAATTTCTAACTTATTATGCTGGAGCTCAGAATCAAAACGGTGAATACTACAGCAAGAACATAGTTGTAATAACTGTAATAGTTTCTTTGTAAAAGTGAGCTGCTCATGAGGGATATAAAACAGATATACAATGGCTTTCTTGGCTCTAGCCAACTATGAGCATTCAGAGGCATAAATATTAACTTTTCCTCGAGGCAAATTTATATCAAATTTACTATACCCTCGGCAAGCCTCGGGTATAGTAAATTTGATATAAATTTGCTCTCGGGAAAGTAACTATTTATGCTTCTTCATTAGCTCATAGTTTTTGCTAGACCCTCAAAAGGTATTGTATATTTGTATACTATATAAATCTATACGTGTATCTACCTACATGTACATGTATTTCCCACCCTTCGTCCCCTCTCCTTGACTGACAACATGTTTCAAGTTTGGTCATGAGCTTCTCGTTAGAGGATGATCTGTGCGTGTGCGTTCCACGCGTGAGCTAGAGGATAGCAGGTTTCCAGGGGGGGGGGGGTATGCACATTTGTGACTTTTATATTCTTGTTGTTTTGCTTTGTCTAGAGGACTAAGCAATAATAGGTAGATACATAGATTTATATAGTAAATAATAAAATCAGTTCTGATTTAACTAGTTTCTTTTAATACCTTAAGTAATAAAGGCAGACCTAAACTTGATGTATTTTTTATTTATAAATGAATATTAGTTTTCTATAACAATGTAATAATATGTGCTTGTGAAACAAATTCACCAACTGAGATTCCTATATCTATAAAAATCAAGAGTTTCATAGATTATTGACATTATTTAATTCATCAAACAAAACTATTAAGGAAAATGCATTTTTGTTGTTGTTAGCACAACCATGCAGACAACTTGAACTATGGAGACACTTGAAAAAAATGTGTGTATTACCAATTTAAAGAATGGAATCTTCCTATATTACTTTGCCTAATTGAATTGAAATTTATTGTTCTTTTCAGGAAATTCTTTTTTCACTGGTTTTCCAGTCATTGTACATGTACATAATACAAGAAGAAATACATAATACAATAATAGCAAATATACATCGTCACAAACATAATCACCTTCTGAAAATGACTGTTACATTGTAGTATTGAGCTTTGAAGCTAAATATTAGAAAGGAAAAACAGTACTCCTTTGATTTCATTAGATATCTGTGTAAAGGAGATACAAAGCAAAATGATATGAAGTGCCCCAGTCCAGTGGTTTAATCACTTTATCGGTACTGGAAATGCAAAAGGTCGTGGGTTTGAGCCCTGGCACGTTACTCATATCCTTGAACGAGGCATTTTATCTACCGTAAATCTCTGTGTATAAGGTGCACTTTTTTTCCGTCTGCAAAAGTCACCGGTACCGGTACATGATAATTTGAGTCCTCAAAATGTTACTTTTTAGTGGTTTTCAAAAATCTCTGTGTCTCAACATGAATCACATAATGCAAATAAAGAATAGGATCTACTATTTGAAGTTGAACCACGTTCCTAATTTGAAGGGAAGTGAGTGAGTTTTCTTTTTTTTTTCTTTTTTTTTCAGTCACGATAAATTATGCCCCTTCACAAAGCACTTTGCCGGCCGAAGCTCTCCCGTGTCTTCAGCTCACTCACCTGTATCATGCAGCTCACTCACTCACAAAAACTAGCCTGTCCAAATTTCTGTTTAGACTCAGAGGAACAATTTTCTGTCATCTTTAGTTTTAAAAACAACATTGTTACTAGGTCTAACTTAATTTACAACCACTTCAACTGTGCCTCGTAATAAAATGAAAGTATTTTCGAACACCGAAATGAGAGCCGATCTGATCTTGTTAACAAAAAGCCTTTAAAAAAGCCAATTTTTTTGTTGGCTTTTTTGTGTGGCTTTTTGGGCTTTTTGTTAATCAAATCAGATCAGCTCTTATTTCAGTGTTCGAAAATACTTTCATTTTATAAATATATCAATTAGTAGGCGGTTTCCCGGCAATTTTTTTTATCATAATGTATTAGTCGAAACATATTCTTTCACATGATTGGTAATAAGAGCTTCCATTTCATTTTTTGAAATTGGGGCTTTTCCAATACTGGTCTTTACCTTTAAAGTATTGGCTGAGATATGACCATCTGAATAAATAGATTTCCTATAGGAACTCAGTGCTATATTGCTCTGGTTCATAACATTATGACATTATTTTTTATGCTCTTTTGGAAAATGAAGAAAAAACTGAGAAATTCTAAAAATAAATTTGTATGATGTCACAGCTTCAGTTCTCTATTTTTTAGAATGGTAATTCTATCCAGTGACTAGGGTAATGATAATACTGGAACTTGGAAGCTCTTTGGTCAGTTTAATGGTATAGCGATTTATAAGAAACCGGTATTATTATTATTATTAGAATAAGAGCGAATGTTAGTAAATTGTTCAATGTGACTCTAATCTAGACATTAACTTAACAAAAAAATCTTCCTTGTTATCATGGCCATGAATAATACTGCTTTTAGTAAATTTAGTTTATGTCACAAAATATGGCAAAATAGGAAGGAAGGCATTCCGCATCATTCTCTCCAGGAAGACGTCTAAAGAACATGATTGCGGAGTTAGCAAAATAAACCTACTAATGGTTGAATGGGCAATGCCACCTTCCTTCCTGAAATGATTGTCAGGATTCATAGAGCACAGAAAGACTGGTCCTCATAAACATCAAAGACATTTATTACTTTGGTGACTTACGACTTCCTGAAAGTTCAAACAAAAGGTTTCCCCCGAAATATCTAGCAGTGATTTATATCTGTCATGGCTTATAATTAAACATTTGTTATGTACTGTACTTGTTGGGAACGTTACGAGAATCAGCTTTAGTATGAAAGATGATGCTTGGATTTTAATGTAGATGGGTTTTAGATAAGAAATTGTAGGAATTTGAATGTACATGTACATGACTGGATATTCTGTTGTCTCTCAAATCAAAAGGTTAACAGACTGAATGTACAGTTAAATGATAGATAAATTTATTTAGATTTGAACACACTTTTAGAGCGTTCTCAATTCATGTATGTGTGAAGGGGTCTGAGCCCTGAACTAGAAATATAACAGGTTTCATCATCTAGTTGAAATCTGAAGGGTACCATATTTTGTCCTCAAGCTTGTAAAAGGCGAGGCTGATATTATTCAGCAATTATGATATTTGTAAGCTTCTGATTGATTGAAGAATGTGTAAAGATGAGGCCCTGGTACATACATGTACAGTATATATGTGAATAGAAAAATGGACAAGGTTGAGTTAGAATGCATCTGTGGGAGTGGTTGCAGTCTATCATAGATGATGATTGTTGAACTGTCTCCCCAGACTATGAACTTACCATGAACTAGTGTGAAGAGGAAATACAAAATAGGAGTAGAGAGAGAGAGAGAGAGAGAGAGGGAGATAGAGAGAGAGAGAGAGAGAAAGAGAAAGAGAGGGAGAGGGTGGGAGGGAGAGGGAGGAAGAGAGAATATACCAATATCTGGAGAAATTGAAAGCAGGGGATCAATTAAAAGAGCAGAAGGAAGGGGTAATTCATGGAACATCTACTGTACTATATTTTCCCACAAGAAATATAATGATAAAATGTAGGCTGTAGTGTATGTGCAGTCAAGCATTGTAATCAAATATAATTCAATAAAGACAATGATGATGATGATGATAGTTATTTTACAAATTAAGAACTTGTAAAACCTAGTTACATTGACAGCAGTGTGGAACGTACCAGTATGTATTTTCTAAAGAGGAATCATGTATTGAAAAATTCACCCAAGAATAAGAACCCTGATAACCTTGTGGTATGCAGTCTCATCTCAGAGTTCAGAGTACGGATTACAAAGTACTACCTGTGGATAGAGGTCTTTGGGTTAACGTTCATGTGACGTCCTCTATCTGGTCCTATTTTTGTTCCTTTTCATTTGTTTTATCTTCTGATATGTAGGATGCATATGGGGGGGGGGCACGGTTAAAGTTTGGCACAGCATCGCATAGGATACATATTGGGGGGGCACGCTTAGAGTTTGGCACAGCATCGCGTAGGATACATATTGTGGGGGGCATGCTTTGAGTTGAGCACAGCATCGCGTAGGATACATATTGGGGGGGCACGCTTAGAGTTTGGCACAGCATCGCGTGCCGTTCATGTCCTGATTCATGCTAGGCAGAGAGTTCAACAAGTTTCAGAGACTTAAAAAGAAGTTGTTAGTATTAGAATGGGTGACAAAATGTCTACTGCTGCACGTGCCTGACCAACTTCTTATGAGCATTCATGAAATGTTCTCATTTTTTATGAATATAGTCCGGAAATATTAAGGCAATGGAGTGAGGGGTGGAGATGAAGGGGGGGGGGGGGGGAGGGGGAGGGGTGAAACCTCATAAACCACGAGTATCCACAGTCATGACATTAAAGAGGTCTAGAAAATACAAGCTGAGATTGAAAGCATTGTCTGCTTGCATGTCTAGGCATCACACCATCAAATTCTGGTCAAAATGCAAGATAAAAACTGATGGAATTGAACAAAAATAAGTGGGAGGAGCTTCTCTAAACCAAGTATTTGCATGTCAGTAATTTTGTCTAACAATTCACTCTTGTTGATTTCATTGAAAGACATGGGGGTATAGTACAGCTGTACAGGTGACACTGAGTAGTAATGTCAGTGTAGTTCCGTTACTTTTTTGTAATGGTTTGCTTTTTGTTGGTCGGTACATTAATGCTCCTTAATTCAGACTTAATCCTGGAATTCCTGTCCTAATTTTTGAAAGACGAAGATACGCAGTCTGTTCTTCACCATCAACCTAGTCGGTGATGTTTACGCATCAGCAATCAAAAATTGTTTCCCTTTACCATGAATCTATTTTAACCCCCATACTGTCAGTCTAATGTAGATGCATATGATATAAAACCTCCCTTCAGAGAAGACATTGGAACCCGGCAGGGTTTAGATTAATGAAGAAAAGCAGCTTTAGCCGTCATTCTATAATGCTACATAGATACACACCACATGTGTTCTATTTCATGCTGTGATATATTGTATCAATTGTTCTAGATCATATAGGGTGTATCATAACTCATGCACCTGTTTTCTTCATGTTACGGCAATGAGAATGAAAAAGTCATTTTTTTCCGCTGAGCTATGCAGCTTTTCAGGATAGCATTAATCATCTCCGTAGCAACACGCATCAAGTTTGGAAGTGTTTCCTCTTTTTTAACTGAATTTATCATCTCAAAGACTTTAGTTTGGCATCGTAGACTTAAACTTAACCGATTTAAGCACATGAAATTGCTTTAAATTAGTATGAATAAGTTAAATTTGCTTTCAGCAAATGTGTGTTTTTATTTTCTTTTACAAAATTCATATTATTAAGGATGGAATGTCTTCATATATCAATGCATCTGATAGTCTTTTAGTGTACTCAAACATACGGAAGAAAGCAGAGGATGTTCATAAAGAAAACCGTTTGTTGAGCAAAATAATGAAGGACAAATTATTATTTTTATGAGAAGGGAAAGAACTTTTAAAAGTTTAATGTAGACATGGAGCTAACTTAAGTCACACTACAAGAAAGATTGCCCATCATGAATCTAATAACAAATTCAAAATTTAAAAGGCTTTATTTATAAAGAGGAAGTGTTAAGGGATGAGGTTTTGGAATGAGATGGGTCAACTCATTGGGTCAATTTGGGAGTTTTAACAAAATACACGAGGCCAGTCAAATAACAAATGAGCTGAAAAAGGTTTGGTGTGACACATGATAGTCAGAGGGTTTCCCATGCAATCTGCTTCTCACAAGAAGTCTAACTTTCCTGTGCTTCTCTTCAGCTCTCTGGCCTCAGGTGTTAATGGTTTAGCAATATTTACAATTGACGTCTTGATAATAATCTCTGCTGAAGAAAAGAGATATGAGTCATGTCATGCTACTCTGATACACAAGATACTGATCAACAAGCCACAAAATAGGAGAGAAAAAGTGTGAGCTTTTATTCTCCCATTTTCTTGGTTGTTTGTATTTTCTTTTTTGTCTTTCTTTCTTTTTGTTTCTTCAATTGTGACAGAATTCATTAAATTATCCCAAGCTCAGATATTGACAGGATAAACTTAGTAATATTTCCTGAGTGAAACATGTTTCATGATCCTTGTGAACATTAGCTTTAGGCAGGCTTTGATTCCGACTAAATGATGATATCCATAGTGACTGACTCAAGATCAAAGTGTGGTACGGTATGTCACTGAAACAGCTCCCGTTGTTTGTTTTTTTTGTTGCATTTTTTTATTCATTGGGGTCCAAGCTATCAGAAATTGATGGGGTTCAAATTTTCCTGAAGACACCAAATTTCCCTATTGCGCGTTATATAAGCCATTTTGGCGCCCAATATGGACCCCCCAGGAAATTAAGGAGGGGTCTGAAAATTTGAACCCCATCATTTTTGGCCAATTGGGACCCTTTTGAAGCCAAAACAGCAACCAAAAAAAAAAAAAAAAAAAATCAACTTTGGCAAAAAAATCCTACGGGATTACATACCATACCGCACTATCATCCTGTATTGATGTTTCTTTATGAAAACCCATGCAAAGTTGATGTAAAAAAAGATGTGAAAAGTCAAAAGTTCTAGATGTTAGTATTATGTTGCTTAAACATACTAACAATTTTGACATCATAGAGAGAGGCCAAATGAAAAGGAGAGAACAGCTAGAAAGAGGAGAAACAGGGAGAGAGAGAGAGAGAGAGATATATATATATATATAAAGAAATACAAGAAAAGAAAGGAGAATCATTGAGAGAAGGCAGTAGTTGAAAGTAATAAATTGTAGTTTGGAGAGATAACAAAAGAGAACATTTATTTCATTATTAACTTGGGCCCCTCAACTTTTCTCAGACTAGGATTATACATTTTGATACATTTTTGGTGTATGCCTTGGTGTGTGTTAAAGCTGATAAAGGCATATAGGTGGTTGTTCTCATCTTGTTTCAGGTGTTTGAATCCAAACTTCATTGTAGGCTAATTAATGGATTGTGTCATGTTTGAGTCACCTTCCTTCAATCTCTATATCTCATATTCCTAAAATAAGACTGTGTAACGCAAAGTCACCAACACATATGTTTGTAATATTCTGATAGTAATCTTTCACTCCTAAGGGAGGATATTCTAGGTAGAAATATCTGATTTTAAGCAGCTTTTGATGATACAAGTTTTGAGAAGTCACAATTTGGTGCTATTCCTGTACTTTTACAGTGTTTTGGAATTCAGAGGATAGGATAATTTTCTTGAATGTCTTTATTCATAGACAAACTATAATGAAGGCATTCCATTTTGTTGAGACTTTGAATTGAAGAAAATGAGGAGAATTGAAGAAAGAAGATTCACAATATTTATGAATCAAATGACCTGATTATTTTATTTTCATGTCCCTTTCCCCAAAACATGCACTTCCCCTTCCCCCTATTTCTGTGAAATAAAATAATGCATCCCTTCCTACATAAGAAGCTACAACGAATAAAGATTATCTGAAACATTGAAGAGTTCAGTTTAACTTTGGTAGGATGAGGGTCTCAGACATCTATGAGACAGGATGACGAGACACTGACGGGAAATTGAAAGAAATTGGAACATTTAGAGCAAGAAATATGAGAAGCCATTAAAGCTTCAGTATGCAGTTGTCATATTTTGGGGTCTATTGTGTCACAGACTTAGAGAAGATATGGTTTCCTTAATAAAGAATGAACTGAAAATATCAGTGCATTTTTCTTACTCCAAAGAGACACGTTTCCAATGCCTGTTCCGGAAAAAAAACACCTCATAAATAGGTTTACCAATCACCTAAATATATTAATTTATGTACAGCTAGAATGTATGATATTACCCTTAAATTAAAAAAAGTTCTCCAGGCTTTCTATGGGCTAGCGGATGAGGAATATAAAGAAAGTAGTCTCCTCACAAGTCATGAGTTGTTTAATTGAGGGTGTTTTTAAACTTGCAATATCTCTTTACAGAAGCAAGCTCATCTTTTAAATACAGTAATAGGACATGGAACCACAGACATACAAAACTATTTGATGATTTTGTGATCGGTACACTTTAACAAATGCTATGTATAGAATAGAAAGTCCACCTTGGCCTGTACTTCTTCATGACACATACATGACTGATCAGTCAACCCAGATGGGATTGTCTTCATATTTCAATAACTTTCTAAGAGATTTTAAACCACCCTCCAGTCAGCTCTAAAAATACAATTCAGCAGTTGTCTTTTTTAAAGTACATGTAGGATCCATAGCATTTTAATATTGGGTCGTTCCATGGGGTTGAGACAATTTTGTGACACACCAGAATTGAGAAACCATGTCTCCTAACTATCATCCATAACCATGTTTTCTCAGATTGAGTTTAGCATAAAAAGCATAGGCAACTATATTTAGAAGAACTCTAGCTTCATGGTAAATCAATAATATAGACCCAAGTTTATGTAATTTTATATAAATGTGATGTCCATGTAAAGCTGGTAAACAAAGAAACGTGTATTAACCAAACATTTTGAAGAGAAGCAATTGAAATAGAAATGATTCTGCCAGTGCACTACTATATATGTATTCATTGCATACAAATCTTCAACAGATGATTTCATCTTCCATGTGTAGTAGAAGATCTCATACCAACATTACATGGACATTGTCATATTCTTTGCTCCAACCTCATGGGAGTCAGGACCACCCCCCCCCCCCCAAAAAAAAAAAAAAAAAAAACAACAACTGAAATTTGTACATAGGGCTCATTTTTACAGACTCTAAAAAAATAGATCTTCCAAAAAGATTAGTTTGGAGCCGTGGCAAAGGTATGAGAAAATGAATTAAAATGGCCAGAATGTACAACTGAATTATAGTTTATACTTATCCTTGCCAAGTTTAGTATTTTTCCCATTTTATGTTTCTTGAGAATTTGACATATTCAAGTTTACATCTAAAAGTATTCAACAAAAGCCCTAATTCAACCAGTCCACCTTACATTCTTGAGTTACAAAAAAAACACAAAAATCATCAAGTTAACAAGGGTATGAATAATCTAGTTGTTAACTGTAGGCTGAATATCATGTTGAAACGATCGGGAGTAGGATGATGATCACTTAGAGCCAAACCCTGTGACGTGTCAAAGCTTTGAGCCACAGCCAAGTCTTCAACATTTAAACTGTCAACATAAACTACTGTAGCTGCTAAATTTCATTAAGTTCATGGCCCGCAAGTGTACTTTACAAAAACCCTCTCTCTCAACAGAAATGGTGGTGTTTCTGGTAAAGGGCATATTTATTCAGGCATAAATCAAACACATGCCCTACTTCCTATCTTCCTACCACGGTCCATGGGGGTAGTAGTAGTTCCACATTCAAGGCGAACTCCCTTGTTAGGCCTAAACAAAAAGATGTTGTATTGCCCTTTGCGACAGACCCAAAAATCTTGAAATTAAAAAAATAAAAAAAATAAAAAAATTAAAAATTAAAAAAAAAAATCGTTTTTTATTAAAAAAAATATGTTTTAAAGCATTTAAAACTGAAAAATATCAGCCAAAAGAGGGGGGGGGGGGGGGAGAGGCAAAAAAGATTACTGACTGACCGACACATGTTTTGGCACCTAAAGGGCAATACAACATCTTTCTTTTTTTAGGCCTTAGGGATGGACCTAGCTATTTGAAATTGAAATGGGGGATACATGAAACCTCTGTTGGTTTTTCGGAAGAGAATTGGATGGTTTATGGCCCTAAAACCTTTATGTCACGTTTTACTGTATGATACATACCACTTGTCAGAGAGTATATGGAACAGCTCCCAAAATAGATTTAATCACATTTCTCTGATTTTAAACGATATCTTTTCTTTGAAAACATAGGTTATAGCTCACTGGTAGAAATGTGATAGCAAGGGAATACATTGAGCTACTTCATATGCCCCACTTAAATCCTTTGCTCCTTTGCAAGGCTTGCTATGTCTTGTGGAGGAGGATGCTGTAAAACTTGGATTGATGCTGCCTTACAGCCCAAAATACTGTCTATTACCTTAGAGATTTGCTTTATATCCAGGGTTTTGAGTCTGATTTGTAGAGCAAAGTGAGAAAGGACTTGTCTGATCGTCCAGGAAATGTCCACCACACCTGACTTGAGATCTCACTCTGATTGCTCCCTCATGATGATGATGGTTCTCATGTTTACTACAAACAAGTGTGGAGTCAAACGGTTGGTAGCTGGTGTCTTGGCATCGTGCCAAGTCTGTATGGGTGCAGTGAGAGATATCAGGGCCAGACATTGAATTTTTCCCAGTGAGAGAAGAATGCTGGATGGTTGGAATAAGTTGAACTTCTTTAAAGATAAAGTTGAGTTCTGGTCATGTTATCATTGATATCATGCAAGTGTGGAAGAACATCAGATAAAACATGTTCCCTGAAAAGCATGGCTCTTCCAATGCCTTCATATTCTAAATATGTCTTGAAACATCGTAAAAATCAATATGCATCTTTCTGTATACAGTGTTTGTAACTTTACCAAGACTTGGCCAAGTTTCTTATCATTTTGATGATTCCAGAACCTTGCAATACACACAAATACTTATATGTTAGATGATCAATCTTTCTGGTCGATTCCACACTGTTTCTTTCACAATGCAATCCCATGACCAGAGCCCAACTTCATCTTTAAACCCTTCCGTTATTCTTTACTCATGAACAGGATTTGATCTTCATCATGATTATCTCGAACGGGATGAAGGTGTTAGCATGTAGTCTCATTCTTGGTCTTTTCAGCTTTTAAAGTTGATTTGCAAGTTCTGATATTTTCAAGTATCATACAGGACTGTGCACAGGTGTCTTGTGTTTGAGTCTAAAATGTGTGAAGAAAGTGTTGTGCAAAAGTCTTGCAAAGCTTGAGCATATAGGTGTATTTTCTTGGTTGCCCTAGTGAAAATGAATGCACTCTTGTCAGTGTTAACCTCACTTTATCATGCATAAATGGATCTATAAATATAATGATTGTTCTTCTTTTTCATTTCCTATTTTCTTTCTTACTGCAGGATGTCTCAGGATGTACTGAAGTAGCTCTAGATAAGAAGAACTATGGAGTTCCTGATTTCATGGCTGAAGGGTAAAGAAATTTGTTATTTATGTTCTTTAATCGTACATAATGAATGAGATATTAAGTCTATGGGACTGACAAAATTCTGTATTCAATCTATAGGACTGACAAAATTCTGTATTCAATTGATTTTAATGTCTCCTATAGTTTGTTGAGGCGATTTTAAGTCTTCCAGAGATATGCAAGAACAACAAAAGTAATATTAACATTATTTTGGGGATTAACCCCTTTAAGAGGAAAATGGAGAGGGATATTAGCATACTTTGGCTGTTCAGTGTTGAACTATAAAGTAATGACAAATCGTACAAGTACACCTTCTGACAAATCTCTTATTTTCCTTCCGCTCTGTGAACAATTCCAAACTGACATGCTTGACTCATAAAAAGTGATACTGTGCGGTGCCTCTCCTTCTTTATTGCCTCCCTTCTTTGGAGTTTTGAAGTTTTCTGTCGTAAAATGATTGACAGAGAAACGACAGTCAGGTGCGCTGGAAAAATTTGTGACTTATGAAGAGGAAGCATGCGATTATTGGCGTACAACGGAATACGGGAAATGGACTCAATTAGCTCATCCTTTTTCTGTATACCCCTCTCTTTCTTTCTCCCCTGTGTCATGTTGTATTTTCTCTTTGCAATACCCCCCTCTCTCTCTCTCTCTCTCTCTCTCTCTCCCCTGTGTCATGTTGTGTTTTCTCTTTTCAATACCCCTCTCTCTTTCTCCCCTGTGTCATGTTGTATTTCTCTTTGCAATACCCCCCTCTCTCTATATATCTCCCCCCCCCTCTCTCTCTCTCTCTCTCTCTCTCTCTCTCTCTCTCTCCTCCTCTCTCTTCTCATCTCTCTCTCTCTCTCTCTCTCCCCCCTCTCTTTTTTTTCTCTCTCTCTCCCCCCCCCCTCTCTCCTTTTTTTTCTCTCTCTTTCTCCCCTGTGTCATTTTGTCCTGCTCTATGAAGCCAACTATTCCAATGAATAAAACTCAGAATCGAATGGTTGATATGTGTTGACATGTAAATCCCTCAAACTGCTGTAAGAAACCTTGGTACCATGCCAACCACAGGCAGGTATAAATGGTAGCTAATTATATTTTGTACAAAAGTGAAAATCAATCATTTAAACAAAAATTAAAGTGCAATGACAAATATCAAAGGAATATGGATGTATATTTGATATGTAGATTTCTCCTAATAAATAAAAATTGTGTAACATCTTAAAAGAAACAAGATTTTTTTAAACCATGGAATTATTTGAATTCTCAAGGCAGTTTTGATACAATTATCCAAATGTGATTTGAAGATATGTATAGCCATTTTGAGCCAAGCTATGAGCAAGAGGTTTACACTTTAACCAATTACCTGTTGTTTGACATTCTGTGCCATTTTGACATATATGAACGATTGCGGTATACCGTATTGATTATATTCAATTACATTATATAAAAAATATAGGTGAAAGCAACTTGAAAAAAAGAAGAGATTCATCTAATTTCCATTTGGAGGTGACAACCAGCAATAGATTTAGCTCGGGTGCCACGTATTCTAACCAAATTTCCGATGATAATCAAATATGCATGCATGTAGGCTTTTTGGCAATGAGCTTAAAACACAGGGAAAAACAGAAAATTAACATTTATGTATAATACGTCATATACCGAGGTAGATTTAATTAAGTTTCTCTTATCAGACCATAGCACCTATCTCTACTGATAAACATATCAAATCAGAACTTTTGAAAGGTGTATTTGCACAGAGCCTTGCCACTTTAAAAATAACATTTGTACATATACACCCCTCAACTGAGAATTGGACAAAAATGTCTAGAAAATAAGATGACAACAAGTTACCATGAATTTATGACTTCATGACATATTAGGAAAAACGCTAAGATTGATAATAAGATTTTACATGATTTACGGTATACAGATGTACATGTAGGAATGAGGTGGTTTCTTTAAAAATCACAGAGAAAATAATTCCAGGGTTCCGTGCCACAAAGACGTAACTCCATATTTTCCCAAAATGAGTACCGGTATTTGAAAATAAAATGTTCAGAAAAATGTGGGCTTGCCAGGAAACACAAAGACTTAACTCCACCCGACACCCCATTGAAGTCAATGGCTAGTTAAACATAGACTTAACTCCTTAAGGCCCAAGTGCTCAGTGACTCTCAAAATGACCAAAATGGAGTTACGTCTTTGTGTCACTGACCCTGCAAATCCAAGCTTCTATTTATAGTTTTAGGTTGGACTGGAAGTAGCCTTGATTGGTGATATTGATATTTGATACACTTTGTTCATGCACCAATCTACTTTGTGTCTGGGACATGATCCTTTGCTCATTAGGCCTGTTTACATCAGCTCCAGATTGCCAAATATCCCGCTGTTTCAACTATCCCGATCGCAAATTATCCAGTTAATTTGCGTTTTCATCAGCCCTAAGTTGTAATTATCGGGATATTTGGTCGAGATAATCATCCCAAGATATCTTGAGCTAGTTTGCAAAATATCCCGCTATTTGTACGGTGCGTCTTCACCAACCCGAAGACTCGCACTATGCGTGAATGCTGAGCAAAATATCTCAGGTTAATTTCTCGTGCTTGAGTTTCAAGTTTCGAGGTCAAGTCTCGAAGTGATGAAGACGCGATTTGTAACTTCAGGATTATTTCCCAAATCAGAAATAGCAGGCTATTTGGCAATCTTGAGCTGATGAAGACAGGCCTTTTGTGTCTTGGACATGATCCTTTGCTCATGGAGATCAACACACAGATGATTAGCTTTTAAAAACCATCAATTAAAGAGACGGAATCAAAACTCCTTCAATTACACAAACCACAGGTGTGGTTCCCTGGCTGAAAGTGAAAGCATGAAAGACAGAAATAATTACTGCCATTTGCGTATTTCCCTTCTTTACCTAACTCACAAACTCCCCTTAGGATAGAAGCTGTACTGTATCTGTATACATTCAACCTCCCCCTGGGCTATAAGCTGTACTGTATCTATATTCATTCTAACTCCCCTTCAGGGCATTACTTGTCTAATCAAGCTCTCTTTCTCTTTATTTTACGCCTGATTATTTCTTGTGTTTTCCTTGGACTCCTTGCCGTCTCAGCCCCATACTTCCCATGTGAGGGCGTTTCCTGATGTTAAGATGTTGAGTTGAGAGATGCATCCACTGTCCATGCACTCCCAATTAAAAATGATTTATGATTCTCATTTAAATCATTCAAAGATCAATACATTAGACAGTGCTCCTTTCTATTTTCTAACATGAGGTGTAATTTTAAGGATATTGGTGAGAACAAGAAGGTCCTGCTGTATCTCTCGATGGAATATTAAATCATTATGATACCCGGTTATTGTTAATTTGGAAGGGTTGTTTGTCCTCTGAGTCTGATACCTGGCCTGTCAATGAGAATCCTTTCTTACGTAACACAGTGTGCCTGCTCCCTCTTCCTTTTTCTTCCTTCTTTCTTCTCTATATACTCATGTACTAGGCCTGGGTCAAGAACAACGAATGAAGATGAAATAACTGAAAAGTTTTCAATGTCTTGAATGAAAGTAAAGTGAATGAACAATTGTATACGTACAATGGCGCCCCTATTTTTTTTTAAAGGGGGGGGGGGGGGGAGGGGAGAGGGGAAAAAGGGGGAGGAGAAAGCTATTAACTTGTATGTGAGTGATGTTATT